>PVKZ01003465.1:0-130941 GCA_004027375.1 Macroglossus sobrinus
AAAAAAAATTTTTACTGCACTGTGAACGTCCAAAGTCTGGAGTCCCTAGTCCAGACTTCGCTGGACAACTAGGGATATTGGGTCAGAGAGCAGGGATGTGGCACAGTGCGTCAGCAGCTGGCCTCAGGGAGATAGTGAAGGTGACCCACAGGGCTGTTAACTCTCTGGTGCTGTCACTATCCTGCCCCTTCCTGAGGTGTTAAGGAGGCCCAGAGACTCTGCCCCCCCAGGGGTCAGAGGACCTAGAAAGAAGACCCTGCTCCTGTCACCTCTTACATTTTCTCTCTAATTTTATGACACTGATTTTATGACACTCCTTGCCCACAACACCCTTCGCCAAAGAAAGGCTGATGGCGGATTCCAGCAGCTCTGGCAAACCTCCCTGTGCACGCCCCGTGCCACGGCGGGAAGTGCAGTGGCAGCTGCAGGTGTGCCTCACGCGGGCCCCCCAGCCCCAGACAGCAGCAGCCGTGTTCCTGAGACATCGACATAGGGCAGGCTCAGCCCTCGCTCAGCCCTAGAGGGCAGGAGAGGGCAGAAGCCCACACCAGGGAGCACTTAGCCAGCCTGCAGGTCCTTTGTGCATCTCGGTTGCTATTGGGTGGGACAGCAGAGGAGGTGAAGTGACTTGCCTGAGGTCACACAGCTCAGCTTAACCATCATCCTCCTCTGTGGCTGCTCTCAGGGAAGAACCCTCTAGAACTGCCTGGTCTAGTTCACTGAAGCGTCACTGCAACCCTGTGTCTATTCAACGAGTGTTTATTAAGCCCCTACCACAGCACAGGCAGGGTTATTATTTCTCCACCCAGTTGAAGAAGCACGCACTCGGGTGGGGGTGGGGTGGGGGAGTCGGGATGCGGATGGGGGTTCACACAGCAGAAGTGGCAACGCTGGGATTCCCGTTCGGTTCTGCCTGGCTCCGGGTCCCTGATTCACCCTCGTCCCCAGCCTCTGGCCTCAGGCTCCCTTCACCTCCCACAAGGCCGTGTTCAGCTGCATCCCCTTGTGCCTCTCCCCAGGCCCCTAGGCCTAGACCTTTGTCCTCAGAAACCTTCCCCTGATATCAGCCCTGCCTCCCCTGAGCCCTGTGGCCCTCACTATCTATCTGCACCCCTAGACTTCTTTCCCATTTTATGAAAAAAAAAACGTGCTAGTTGAACCCCCATGTTTAGGGTGGCGAGACCTGGTTCTCAGGCTCAGCTCTGTCACCTCCTAAGATGTCCTCTTTGGGCCTCAGTTTCTTCATCTGCAAAACGAGATGATGAAAATGGCATCCACCTCACCAGGCCATTGTTGAGGCACATATAATAACCATCCGGTAAGAGGCACGTTGGCTGGGGCTTCGACAGGCAGATAAAATGCACAGAAGAGGGCGAAGATGACCTCACCATGACATAAGCACACTGGACTGGGAGTTGGGAAACCCAGCTTCCGGTCCTGGTTCCACCACTAACCGCTCTAGCCAGGGGCCCCTTCTCTCCATCTGCAAGATTGGGGGGGGCACCATGGCTCCCTGGCAGGAGAGTTGGGAAGATGTAATGAAACTAGGTGCCCGGCACAGAGTCTGAAAGAAGGCGGGTGATCCAGAGGGCGTGCCCGAGTCCCATCAGCCCCACCCATCCCTGTACCCTCAAGTCTGAAGGGGGAGGCTGACTCTCCTACCACAGGGAACAGGCACAAGGGGTGGCTGACGGATAACTCCATGCCCCCAGGAGGGTCCCCAGGGAAGTGGGAGGAATTCACACCACTGTTCCATTTCCCAGCCCTGAAGCAGCACAGAACCTGCCCGCTACTCCAGCTCTGAGGGAGGCCGCTCAGGCCTGACCCCCTGGTTTGGGTGGGGGTCTTTTCAGCCTTAACCCCCAGGTTTTGCCGGGGAAGAAAAAAAGCTCAAGGACCAGGCAGCTGGGCTGTGCTCCTCAAAGAGTAAAAGGGAGCTAAGGATGGTCTAGCCACAGGGGAAGTTGTGGCAAGGTGTCGCCTCCTGCCCACGGCCCTCTGCAGGCCCCCGTGATTCCAGCCTCTTCATGAAGGCTGAGATCCCATATCTCTCCCTTCCCAGTACAGTGCAGCGGCTTCCACGATGGAGACTGTACCACTTCCCACCTGTGCGACCTCGGGCAAGCTACTTAACCTCTCTGGTCTCTGCACTCCTCATCTTTAAGGAGGACTAATAATAGTCCTTACCTCATAAGGTTGTAACGAGGAATAAATGGGACCATGCCCAACTTGGGACCAGCACAGAGTAAGTGATTGATAAGTGGTCCAAGGCTAAACCATCCTCTCCCTGATCTCCTCCTGGGAAACTGAGAAGCAGTGCCCAGAGCCCACCCTGCACCCATCAGGTGACCAGTCTGTTCCAACCCCAGCACTAGGGAACAGAGGAGTAAGAGAAGCGGCGTCAGAGTCTCGCACAGCTGAGCTCGAAGCAGGTTCGGTCCTGCCAAGCTCCAGCAGGTTCCTGGACCTCTCTGAACCTCAGTGTCTTCCTCTGGGAAGGAACACAGTGATGCCTACCTTGCAGGGTGTTTGTGAGGGCCAGACGCAGGTTGTCAATTGTCATAAAGGTGCAGACCGACCACACAGTAGGTGCTCAATGCTGTTCCTCCCCCACACCTTCTTCTCCCAACCCTGAAATTCCACCACAGCACACTTAGCCCCTCCCCCACCGGGCAATGGGTTGTGACGTTGCAAAATCTATACCGAGCATTTAGCACGCACTTCCTCTGTGCCCGCACTGATCTGAGTGCTTTCTGTAGATCAATGCCTGCCCTCCTCACCATGACCTCGGAGGAAGTTACCGTTATCATGGCTACTTTAGAAGTCAGAACACCAAGACACAGAGAAGTTCAGCAACTTGCCCAAGGTCACACAGCTCCAAGTGGTAGAGACCGGATGCGGACTTGGGTAGTTGATACCACAGCACATTTGTTAGAAACTACTCGCCTGTCTAGAAGATGCCCTGAAACATCACACATTTCTTCCATTTAGTAAATGTTTATGAAGTCCCACTATGTGCCCGGTTCTGTCAAGTCAGTCCTACTGGGAAAGGAGAAACTGAGTCACAGGGCAAGTTGGAACCAGGACCTGGGTCCCTGATTTCAGGTCCAGCCAGAGCCTAGACACACAGGTGACTCTGGGCTCCAAAGGGGTTCTAAGCAGTGTGGGCTCATCCCTCTAGCTCTGCACCCTATCTTTTCCTCCTTGCAGGTGGAACAGGCTTAGAAAGCAAGATCCCCAGGATGCCCAGACAGGCCTGGTCGTGGCCCAGTGGCAGGAGCTGGTAGCTGGAGGACCCAAGGCCCTCTGCTCCGACCTGCGGGTGTGCCCTTTGCTAAACCGCTGACTCCCAGTCCCGGCCCCGACAGAGAACTAACTCATCACTCCCATAGAAGCCCCTTCTACTGACCAAAGGGGATGCCCCAAACACTTGCACCCCTTTTCTCTGCTGGGATTTGAAGGCGAGAGTCGGGCCAGAACGCTTCTCTTTTCCAGAACAATCTCAGTCTCTCACTGGTGGCGAGATTAAATCCCCCTCGGGGTCTGTTCTGCTGCTCACTCATCCTCTAAAGCTGATCCCTCAAATACTATGCACTGCACACTCGCTGCTGGTCATACGCAGGCCGCGGGCCCCCCTCGCTTATGGGTCAGCTGGGGAGCGATGCTGACCGCACGAAAGCACGTGCACAGGTGGGCAGTGGGCAACCTGCCCGAGGGAAAGGTCTGGTGTGATGATGGGAGGGAGAAGATGAGGGGTTCTGGTTTGGCAGGGGTCCCCAAAGGCCTCTCTGAGAAAGTGACATTTACACTGAGACCTGAGTTATAAGTGGGAGTCAAGTCGGTCAGGAGAATTGTGTATCTGTGTGACAGGTGGGGTGTAGAACATTCCAGAAAGAGTTTGGTGTGTCCAGAGGGGGAGTCGCCCGGGATGAGGCCCCAGAAGCAGGGGTAGGAAAGGCTGTGGGATCCTCACAGCTGTAGGAAATACACAAGCAGGCAGTAAGACTTCACCTGGTTTGGTCGTTTAAATTTTCACGTGACATCTTCAAGACAAATAGGAATACGGAGTAATACAATAATAAACCTCTGTGTACCCGACACCAGGCTTAAAAAAGAGAACATGCTCAGCATGGTCCCAGTGGCACCCCTGCCCTCGTCCGGCCCCAGAGGCCTCCACTGTCTCAGCGTGGTACAGGGGTGAGGCGTGTCTGATGCAGTGCAAGCAGGAGGCTGGCGGGGGGACTCTTGTTGCTGCCCCAGCAGGCAATGATGGCGACTTGAGAGAAGTCAACAGGTTGAGGACACATTCTGGACAAAACACCATGGTGGGGTGGGACGTGGGGTTTGGGAAGAGGGGTGTCAGGTGTAGGTAACGGTGGGATACTGTAAGAGGACCAGGTTTAAGGAGAGACACTTTCTAGTGTGTGGTGGCCTTGGAATGTCCAGATGAAGTTGTCACACCCTGATGTTCAGGTGGAGTTAGACCTGTTAGCTCTTTTTAAATTTTTAAAATTTTATCAAATTTATCAGGGTGACATCGGTAAATGACATTCTATAGGTTTCAAGTGTGCAGTTCAATAATACATCATAGGGATAGCGCATTGTGTGTGCACCCCTGTTAGATCTTAAGAGCCTGGATGATGCTTTAAGCCAGGAGAGTGGAGGGCATCGCCTGGGGCAAGAACGCGGGGTGAGAAGCGAGGAGGGCCTCAGAGCCAGCCTGGAGCGCCTCCTACATGTGGGGGAGAAGCGGGCTCAGCCGCACAGCAGACTAAAGCCTCACAGCAGGGAGAGAGGAGCAGGACAGCAGCCCCAACACCAAGGAAGAAAGAGGGAGTTTTAGCAGAGCTGCCTGTCTGGTCCTGCCCAGTCCAGACCATCAGAGGCTATCGGCCCCACCGGCCTTCACAGCTTAGATGCCGCCCCCCACCCACCAGAAAGGGCAGAGACGTTCCTTGGGCAGAGAAGAAGGAGAGGTGCTAGGGCTGGGTGACAGCTGCGGTGGGCCAGGGGCCAGAGCACAGGTGACCTTCACATAGCCCACGACAGTCCTCCCCATTCCAGCACTCCAGATGTGGGGACGGGAGTGAAGATCACTGTGCCCACCCACATCACCTTGGCCTTGGCCTCTCAGCATACAAGACTTCAGGAACTGGGGCTGCTGGTACAGGGAGAGGGGGACTGGGGACCGATGCCACTTACTCTCACTCCCACAGGGTTCCCCGGATTTACTGCTGGGCCCACAGTCTGCACCTAAGAAGAGGTGTAGGGAGGGGATGGAATGGGGAAAGGGAGTCAGAGACGAATGCCAGGCTCACTCCCTCCTTTACTCTGGATGGCTCTGGGTGGCTTTGGAGAGCCACTGGGATTGCCTGTGACACGTGTGTATGCTCCTGGGACCTTGGCCTGCTGATAGTCACACCCACCAGGAGCCAAGCGCCCTGTTTGTCCAGCTCAGCCTAGAAGCAGCCCTTTGCCCGTCGCCAACCAGCTCGCCACGCAGCCAGCAAAAAGGAGGCGGGAACCCTGTAAGGAGCGATGTGGGTCTCGGAGACGTGTTTTTAAGTGAAAAAAAGGCAACAGTGATGAGCACCGAGTATAGTAGCTACTGTTTGTGTAAAAAAGGAGAGAAATTTATAGATACACATATTTGCTTGTCTGTGCTTGTCTACGGATGGAGACCCAGGAAGCTGGTGACACTGGCTGTCTTCGGGGAGGGGAAGCAGGTGGCTGGGGATAGGGTGGGAGGAAGAATTCTCACTGTATTCTCGTTGTGTCTTTTTAATTTTAGAAACGTATGAATGTATTACCTACAGAAAAAAAAAGACACAAGAGAAAGTTTTAAAATTAGTGTGTACATATGTGTATTTTTCTGAGAAGGACCGTAGCACTCAGAAGGTCCTCAAAAGGGACCGTGATCCCCGAAAGCTTGAAAACGCTTCACTTAGGCGCGGGAGTCGCATTCACAAAACGTGGAGGAAAAACACTCACTTCATAGGCATGTGGCGAAGGACAGTGACTTCGAAGGGTAAGGGTTTATAAAATGCCAAGTGCAGGAGCCTTTCTTGAAGGGGATGACTTAATGTCACCGCCATGCTGCCTGCAGCCTCCGCCAGGGCCCCTCGGAGCCCACCATCCTCCCAGCAGCTCTGAGGGAGGCCCCGGTTGGCCCTAGTCTTCCTCTGAGCGTCCTCCAGGCCTGTCCCCAGTGGCCCTGCCCTCTCCCTCCTCCAGCTTGCACAGGCACACACTGAGCGGTGCCCAGGCTCACCTGGGCTGAAAATGCCACCTCGCCTCTGGCGCCCTCCTAAGCGTCTGCAAGCAGATTCAACTCCTGCTCCTGGTGTCTGCTGGATCCCTAAGAGGCCTCACCAACTCAGCATCACCGAGACTGACCCCTCGCCCTCCCCTGCCTTCTCCATCTCAGCCAGTGACCTCCCAGGGGGCCTGGACACCTGGATGTCCTCCTTCAACCCTCCCCAAAGCCAGCTGTCATAATGGTGGTATTAATAACCAACATCTAGTGTTTCCTGTGAGCCAAGTCCTGGCCACTCCTTCGATCCTCACGACACCCTGGAGGTGGGTGGTGTTATTTTCATTCCCGCAGAGGATTCAGGAACTTCCCCAGACAAGTGAACCCCCAAGACTGAGAGCTGGCCACTGGCCCGACCCCCAATCCATCCAGCCTGCAGAGTACTCCCTGCTCCGAGCCATGTCGCTTCTGGACAACTCCACAGCCTCCTCCCTGCACCCACGGCCTCCTCTCCCTCTGCAGTCCCATGGCCACTGGCTGAGGACCCACGTCCCTCCCAGGCTTAGAGTTCTCAAGGCTTTCCTGCCCTCTCTGACCTCAACTCCTCCACTCCCCACCCCACCCCCTGCCACTCGGGCCTGTCTCCTTGTCCCTTGAACACACCAAGGTTATTCCCATCTCTGGCTCTTTACACCGGCTGTCCCTTCTGGACTCTACTGCTCACACTTTCCTTCCATTCTGGTTTGATTCAAAGGCTGCCTCCTCCAAGAGGCCCCCCAGGCACTCTCCCTCTGTGTCCTGATCGCCTCATAGCATTTACCCCATTCAAACTGATTTTTTTTTTTTTGCCATCTCCTTACATGTGGGGACCTTGAATCTCTGCCTCACCCCTGAACCCTAGATGCTTACTAACCATCTGATGACTGACAAAGAAACAAGATAATTTCGGCCCATCATAATTCCCATAAAAGACCTAAGAAGGGCGATGTGACAGAACGTGACCGAGGAGGAGCTATTTTTGTCACCGGTAGTCAGGGAGAACCTCTCAACAAAGGTGGCCTCTGAGTGGAGACCAGAAGGAGACCTTCTGGGACACTGGATGGGGGCAGAACGTCTGAGGCCTCAGGCTTCTGCCTGACCCTCCCCCAGAGCGCTGGCCTCTCTGAAGGTGTCCCTCAGGTGTCCTCTCAGGGTGCAGAGCAGGGCATCCTGGCTTCCTGCCCAGGCTCCTAGGCCCACAAGAGAAGCTCCAAGGACTGGCTGTGGGGGGCATGCGCAGGGCCTAGCAGGGAAAGACGCGGACGACAGGCCTCAGGAGGGCCAGACACAGCACTGCGAACACTCCCACCCCAGCACTCCAGCTCATCCACAGCCATGAGTGACTGTTGCTATTGGCATGCCTACTACGCATTTCTGACCATCTGCCCAGCTGGCTCCTAAGGCCAGAGACTCTCAGACTCTGTTCATTCATTCGTTCATTCATTCATCACCCTAAACATATGCTGAGCTGCGGCAGCATCTGCCCTCCTGCCTGGTGTGTCTCCAGCACAGCACAGCGTCCTGTTTCCATGGGCGCTCCAGAAATCATTACGGAATGCATGAACGTGTATTGAACACCTACTATGTGCCAGGGGAAGACAAGTAAGATACGGCCCTGTTTTGATCAGCTCTGAGTCTAAGCTTATGAGGAAAGGAGACAAAGGGTCCTCACAGCCAGAGGGCTTAGAGAGAGAAAGTCCCCAGAAAGATGAGGACAAGCAGAAAGCGCAAAGACAGAGCAGGGCTGGGCCAGGGCTGGGCTGGGCTGGGCGGAGAGGGGACCTGGGCCCAGGGGTGGGGTGGTTGACCCTGAGGTTTGAGGCCTAGAGTTAAGTGGGCTGCTGAGCAAGGGGAAGGGAGGTCTGAGGACAGAATCGTGCCACCCTGGAATTCTTAGCACTTTTGGTTTTAGAAACCACGCATCCAGGAAAAAGGGGATCAGTGACACCCCCAGGATTTCCGTGCGGGGCAGTAGCTTTCACACTTATTGATCAAGTCCCAGAGTAAAAACAAACATTGCCTATTGCTACTCATTATGTAATATATATTTTAAAAACTGAAAAGAAAGCATCACAAAACAATACTTACCCCTCATTACATTCTAAGTGCTTGCCATTTTCTTTTTCCTTTTGTTCTTAAGAAATAAGCTGCGAACTCACTAAATCAATTTTGCAAACACTGATGGCTCAGGACCTGAATGGAATCTGAAAACCATGGACGCGTAGGGTGCTCAGGAGCTGTGAGTAGGTTGAAATGGGGACCTCGGTCTTGTCTGGAAGCTGTGACTGACCACGCTTGGACCATAGGCTTCTGGGAGGCACAACCATTGGGCACTTGTTGGAGGTCATGGAATACTTGAAACAGCTGTTAGACCCTTAGGGTCACAGGATGGCTGTGCTGTGGCCCAAACAATAGGGACTCTGGGTTCAAGGTCCAATCCCTTTCCCTGGCCCTGTGTTAAAATCCCCTGTTACTCCCCTAACAGTTGCTACTCAGTAGCTGCTTACATACCTCCCGGGACAGGGAGCTCACCTCCCTTCCTCAGGCAGCCTGCTAGAGTGTAGGGAGTGAGGCTCCGCCATGCTCTCAGTGCAGGGGGCAACTGTACCTCCCTCCAAGGCTACCTGTCCATTCCCCTCTCTGTCTCTTGGCCTGTTGTCTCAGGGACCCGGTCCAGCTCCAACACGAAGCCATGGCCTACTCTGAAGCCCATCCGGTTCCCTGTCTTTCCTGTTGCCCAGCGCCTGCCCATGTCTGGGGTGCAGCCCTGGAGCCCAGCCAGGGAGAGGCTCTTTCCAAGGTCAGGTGGCCTCAAGATCTGCAGCTGCACGGCCTGGCACTGGCATTCAGCCAGCCCTACCCCCACCCACCCCAGCAGGTCAGGAGGTCTGCAAGGTTACAAGGGCCAGGCTCAGCACGCAGATCGGGTGCTGACACCCGAGAGAGCCAGAGAAGCGGGATGTGAAGGTGATGGCCAGTGAGTGTGGGGGCTGGAGGCCTGGGAATCCGCCAGGAATTGCCACTAAGGGGTTGGACCACACGGCAGCTCATGTCAACGACAGGCCATGCTACACCCAGCAAACCCCAGCAGATGCAGGGGCACAAGCCCATCTTTACAGGTCAGGGGAGGGAGGCCCGGAGAGGTGAAAAGGCTGCCCAAGGCCATACAACCACTCAGGGGTAGAGCTGGAATTGAAGCCAAATCTTCTGTTCCCCATCTACAGGCCTCAACTGGGACTCCTGAGGGTGGAGGAAATGTATCTTGGGGAGTGAGGGGGAGACAGAGGGAAGGGGCCACCCCTCCTGTGAGGAACCAGCTGGGTCCCTCGGGACCCAGAGTGCAGAGCGAAGGCCAAAGTGGGATACAGGTATCAACTAGCAGAACCTTCTAGAGACAAGTGGGCTGCCCCAGGGGGTGGTGAGCTTCCCATCAAGAGGGGTTCAGAGGGCTCCGATGCCCAGGTGTCAGTGACATGGGACACCAGAGTGACACAGCCCCTCTGTGGCCCATGTCGCTCATAGCCAGGGCCCCCCGGCTCTGTGCCTGCCACCACCCCCTCCCCATGGCTTCATAAAGTTCCTGAATCACTGACCCCCATTCCATCTGTCCCCAGGCTGAGTGGCATCTTAACTCTCACAGGGCAGAGGGGACCTGGGCCTCTCAGGCATACGGTGGGAGAGGAGAGGCTTCTGCAGGGAGCTTAGGTGGGGGTTGGGAGAGGAGCTGCAGGGTGGGCTAGGTGGGAAGACCTCGCTGAGTATTCTGAGATTACACTGTGAAACCTGGTGCCAACTCTGCCACCAAGGCAAGGCTGGCAAAGTCCCTTCCCCAGGCTTCAATCTCCCCCTCAGTAAAGTGGGCTCAGCCCCTCACAGTGCACGTGCCCCCTCCTCCCCTGCCTGGCAAAGGTTCCCTCCCATCCTGGCAACCCAGGTGGAGGTCCCAGAACAGATGGGGCAACACAAGGAAAAAGCCAGGAGCATCTCCCCATTACCACAGCTGTCCCTGTTTCACAGAGGAGCAAAGAGAGGTCCCCACGAGGACAGTGACCTGGTCAAGGTCGTTTGGGATAAGCAAGTGGCTGAGCCGGGATTCAATCCCAGGCCTGCCTGACTCGGGCAGCATCCCTCAGTCAGCTGTGACGAGGGGCTGCTGCCCCTTCCCCTTGCTCCAGTCTGGAGATTGGCTCAGGAGAAGGGGTCGATGAGATCCAGCACCTCCCTTCCTGCCCCAAACCCCATAGTTTCAGGGAGTGTAGGAGAAAGAGGGAGAGAGACAGACAGACTCAGACAGACAGCCGGCAGCCCTGGCGGTGGGAGGCGGAAGAATCAGGAGGAGCCCTGGGTTCTAGTCCAGCCCCAGCACTGCCATCATTGCCATGTGACACATCACTGTGGTCTCTGGGCTCACTTGCTCCATCACACACCAGGGTGCTGAAGGAAAAGCAGACACAGGAACAGACCCGGACATCAGGGTAAAGCTGGGGAGGATTTTTTTCATTGTCCCAGGCCCAGGGGGTGCCTCTGACCAATTGTACCCCCAATGCCCTGCCCTGTCTCCCCTCTGCCTTTCTGGAGGCCCCCGGCTGGGCCCACCTGAGTGAGTAGTCCTAGACCAAAACTCCCAGCTGACTGTCACCATGACAACGCCCTCTCCCTACACAGCTCCGGCTGGGCTCTGGGACATCGAGGCCCACCTTTCTCAGTCACCCCTCTCCTTGACCTGTCAATGCCCCCTCATGGGCACCTCACCTTCCCCTGACCACTGAGGATGTTCTGGCTGCTGATGCCAGGGCTGGAAAATGTGGCCAGCTGGCCACAGGGAAGAGGGGGAAACTGGCAGGGCGAGAAAGGGCATCTCCCTCCTCCAGGAGGTCAAATAGAGGGGCCCAGAATGGCTGGAACTAGGTGGACAACGCCTTGCTTTTTGCTGAGCCTCGGTGTTTGCATCTGAAAAGTGGGAGCGATGGTCCTCACAGGGTGGCAGAGAGGATTTAGTGAAATCATGACTGTAAAGCTCAGCTCAGAGCCTGGCACAAGGGGCTCGTCCCCACGCTGCAGCAGGACCCTTGAGAAAACCCCTGTCACCCCAGCCACCGAGCAATAGCCTCATCTATCTGAGCAGCTCATGTGTGTATGAGAGAGTGTGTGAGTGTGCAAGTGTGAGTGTGTATGCACATGGTTGTGTGTGTGTGGGCTGGGAGGTGAGAAACGGGGATGCAAAGGGAGGAGACAGGAGCACACCCCAGCATTCCTCCCTCCCATTGGCAGGGCCTATGCATCCCAGAAAAAAAAAAAATAGTGGTCTGAGACTCAGGCAAAACCCATCCATTTCAGTCTAGTCCCAGCCACTCTACTCGTGTCCAGGCAGCCACTCCCCTGGCTGGACCTCAGTTTCCTCTCCTGTAAGTGGAGGGATGGATCGCTGAGGCCCCAAATCTTCAGGTTTGCCCCAGGGACCAGAGAGCAGGGCCGCAAGGGCAGAGCTGGCCCCGGTGTTAGGGAGTGGGGGTGCCGAGAGCCAGAGCAAGCTGGAGCGGGAGCCCACCCTGCCCCCTGACGCTGCACCCCACCCACCACCCCGTGTGAGCCGGGTGCGCGCCCGCGGGGAGCGCGCGTGTGTGACTCAAGGTCTATTCATAGCTGAGCTCCACCAGCTGCAGCGTCACACGCAGAGGGGCCTCAGCCCATATTATTATTTCAATTACCATCTGAATTAAAAGTTTGAGCAGTGATCAGCCCACGTAGCGAGGAGAAGAGGGAGCAGGAGAAAAATAAAGATGAAAAGGAGAAGAAGGGCTGGGCCCGGAGATCCCCCCACACCCCAAGGAGGGCTGAGTCGCTGAGGAGGCTTAAAGGTTATGCCAGTCCCCAGGCTTCCTGCCTGTCCCTCGCCCAGGGCCCAGGGTCCTCGTGGGGATGGGAGGAGCGCTTCGGGATGACAACCCAACGGCAGCTACTTTGTGGAAATAGCTCGTGCAATCCAGATTCCTCGTCACATGACCGGCATGCATACGCCAAGCTCAGAGGGGGCGAGACACTGACCTAAGGTCACACGAGAACCACACCCACGGCTGCTGGCTCCAGAACCCTCTCTGGTCAGGCAGGTTCCACCCACAGTTTCCTCCTACCTCTCAGTCTGTATGACGCTGACATTTGCGGGTGACGCTGGGGCAGGACAGGGCAGATGTGGAGCAGCTGACCCTGATGGTCGCTCTCCCTGTGCTCGAGGCTGACTCCCCGACCCACAGTCCCAGCCCGGAGTCAGCATCGTCTCAGCTGGCTGCCAAACCACCCAGCAGTCTGCACCCCCAGCCCTGGACCTCATGTCACCATTGGTCCAGAAGCCCCTCCTCACCCCCTGGTGTAGGGGACAGAGTCCTGGCCCAAATCTAACTCTCTGGGCACCTTTGGGCAGGTCATTGTCTGTCTCTGAGCCTCATTCTTACCATTTGTAGAATGAGTTTTTCCCTTGGGTGCGTGACTATATCTATGCCTTTGGAACTGAGCCCCCTAGAGGGTCCTTGAGGGGGTGTCATGCCGTGAGGGCAACAGGCTGTCAATCCATGGCCCATGGGAGGGACATTTTCCACTCTTCCCAAAGAAGTCTCCGGAACAGTCCCTGAGAATCAGACTGGCCTGGACTAAATCCAGGCTCCTCCATTTCCCTGCTGTGTGACCTTGGGCAAATCTCACAGACTCTCTGAGCCGCGGCTCCCCCATCTGCAACACTGGTACATCAGTTCGACATTGTGGGATTGCTGGGAGGGTTAAATGGGAAGGGATCTGCAAAAGCTCCCAGCTCAGTGCCTGGTGGCAACGTGAGCTTCCGTGCTGGGAAACAGGTAAGTGATGGGAGCTGCTTCCCAGCTCCTGCTGGGGGATATCAAAGACTCCTGGGATTTTGGAGGTGGGATGTCATTCAGCCTCATCCAGGAAGCAGGAGTCACCGGGTCAGGATCTCTGGCAGATACTCACCTGGCTCTGCTTGAATAGCTCTGGGAGGGGGATTGAGGAGCTCACTTTTTCACAAAGCATCCACGGATGCTCCCCAATCTTTCCCTACCTCTGGGGGTCTTCTAGAGGGGCCCAAATCTTCCAGCTTCACCCCAGCTCCAGCCTGTTCCTGCCTGGGACTACCTGAAACTGGCTTCTAAATGAGGCTGCAAAGGAGACTCTCAAATAGACCATGTGAGGGATGGAATTAATTAATGTCCCTAGACGGTGGGGATGGGGCCAGGGAGCAGGAAGGGAGGTGGGAGGGGGCTCAAAGCTCCTGGGTCCTGTCCAGGCTTGCCACCTTGTTCCACGGGGAGGTGTTCCTCTGCCTGTCTGTCTACTTCCAGGCAGGACTGGGAGCCAGAAGCCCTGGATTCAGGCCACTCTCCTTCCTTCGCCCCCCAAACTATCACTGTGACCTTGGCAGTGGGATGGGGTCCACTTCCCTCTCTGAGCCTCGAATTTCTGCTTCTGTAAAATGAGGACACCAAACCAGTGATTTCAGCTCGAAGCCCTCTGTTTGAATTGAGACACACTGTCCTACTGCCCTCCCCCAGCGAGTGGCCCGGTGGGCCCGCCCCCACCTCCGGCCCAGTATGCCGTGGGGCCCCTGAGTATCTGTGGTTTCAGGGCCAGAGGCCCTTTCTCTTCTCCTGCCCCTCTCTCTCGCATTTAGTATCTTCTAAGTTCCATCATCCCCATTTCACAGGTGAGGAGGTGGAGGCATGAGGAGGTAAAGTCACTTGCTCAAGGTCACAGAAAGCCATTGAAAATTCAAGACTCCTCCTCTATGCCCAGGAGAGCAGCAGGACTCAAGGACATCTTTTTTGTCAGGAGAGTCACCGGGATCTTGAGTGGCCAACTGTTCTCTATCCAGATGTCGACTCTGCACGGGGTGGAGGTGAGAGGCTGCCCAAGGTCACACAGAAGGCGAGGCAATGACAGACCGGGGTCCTGAACGCAGGCTACCTGCCTCCGGGCCCCCACCTAGCCAGGGGGACAGCAACATGGCCTGACCTCCTGCCCCAGGCCCCGGAACCTCCCCAAGATTGGAGCCCTTGTCTTGCCTCTGGGCCCTGCTAGGCCACTCCCAGAAGTCCCTAACACCTGGGTCTGAGGCCAAACCCGTGAGCAGGAAGACAGGAAAGAAAGTTGAGGGTTAGCCGCTTGTCCCTTGGCCCTTGGCCCTCTGTCCCTCCCTCTCCTCTCCGCGTGCAGGGGGAGCTGCGGTGATGTAATGCACTCGGCTTTGGTCCTAGTGCCAATCTCAGAAGAGAGACGACAGATTGCGTGAGCCAAATTTGGCATCCTAGGGGGAGAGGCATGAAAAGTGGAGATGTGGAGGAGAGGAGCGAGGAGCCTGGGGAGGTGCGGAGAAGCCCCCTTGGCCAGCAGACCCCACGGGCACTGCCCTCCTTCCACTCCGGTCCCCACCTCCTCCCCGGACCACCTGGCTTTGCAGCCTCCCCTCCTCACTCGGGGAGGCCGGCCAGCTCTGGTGCTGCCAGTCCTGCACCCCACCCAACCCCCACAGCACACCGTTCCAGCTCCATTTCCCATCGCCGCTAGTCTCCTGGTTACCATGTTGCTGGTTGTCATGTCGCTTACATGTCCTCGTGACTCAGTGGTCCCCGCAGAGGGGCCCCCTCCTCCTCACTTCCCCCTCAGCTCTCGCCCCCGCCTCCCCCAGATCCACATTAAGAACCGACCCGCCCTGCAAGCCTACACTGTTCCTCCTCCCCTTCCCTCTTTTCCTAAGCTAAGAAATCTTTTTCACAACATCTCCTAGAGCCACTTCATTCCCTGCTCCATAAATGTCTGTTAAAATCCTACTACGCTCCAGGCTTGTGCAGGCAGCTGTCATAGGCTGCGAATCACTCAGCAACCCAGTGAAGTCAGTCCCCTCGTCCCCATTCTCCAGCTGAAGAAACTGAGGCTTGGAGAGGTCAAGCCAGCTGCCCAAGGTCACCCAGCAGAAACGCAAGGCCAGCTCTGTCTGTTCCCAGTCACCCCGAAGGCTTTTTCTGGATGAGGAGCTTCCTTTTCAAGAGGAACCCAAGGGTTCCTGAGGCATAGCTGCGGAGCCCCAGGTCCCCCCCTCTAATTCCTGGACACTCCTCTTTTTGGTCTCCCCTCCCCATTATCTGTGCATTGTCCCAAAGGTAAAACAGTCCTTACTCTATCTGCCCAGCACTTTCCCCAGACTGTGAACAGCCCTCAGCTCACTTGAGCCTGAAAGGGGGGGTGCTTGGAGGTCAGTGGGGCAGGAAGGGGTGTCCTCATTCCACGGATATGGAAATCAAGGGTCCGGGAGCGAGTGACTTGTCCACGGTGCTTGTTCCTCAGCCAGCTAGGCTGACTTCTAGAAGCCTGAATGGAGCATAAATGAGGCCCCACTGCCCAGCGTGGAAAACCCTCGAAACAGCCTCTCCTCCCAGTGGAGAACGGTCGAATGTTCTGGGCTCAGGCCTCCAGCTCAGTGGCCGGCGGCGGCCTTTGCTCCTGCCAGGTTGCCTTCCAGCCCTCACCCTGCTGCCTTCCGCCCTTTGCTCCCCTCATCGCAGGCCAAGCCAGGGCCACACTGTGGCTCTCGGGGCCCCCAAAGTCCTGGCAACAGCCCCCAAAAGTCTTGAAGCTCTGGAGGTCATGAGACTGGATGTGGGGGAGAAGCAGAATAGACATCTTACACACGCATGCACACACGCGCACGCACACAGCGTCCGGCTCCTCTCTGGGCCTCGCTATATGGCCATTGGCCCCCCTCAGCCCCCTGTCCCCTCAGCCTGCTGCTTGAATTCCTGCAGCTTCTGAGGCCCTCACCTGCCAGCAGGGCCAGGCTGGCCTGTCTCGGGTCCCTCCACCACACTCCTGCCTGCCATCTCCTTGCGTCCTGGAAGCTGAGCATTGGGGCAGGTCTGAGGCTGATGCTGGTGGGGGGGACTCTCGGCATGTTGCAGGGGAAGTTTTCCTGCTTGGGGTGCCTCCAGACCTCTCTTTCCTTGGGGGGGGGGGTCCTCTCTCTGGGGACGGAAAACCAGTCTGTGCCTCTCCCTCCAGCCTGTCTCACTGTGAGATGTGAAATGACTCATTTTACTGGGTCCCTGTCCCCTCGCCCTGGGGTTGCCTGGCCCAAAGTAGGCGCTCAGGACATGAGAAGTGGGATTTAGCTCTCGGGCAGATAGCAGGGCCATTTGCACACGGGCTGCAGTTGGGGAGGTGGAAAGGAGGGCCCCCCCTTTCTGCCACAAGTCACCTGCCTTGAAGCTCCCCTGACAACTGGGGGTGGGTGGAGGCAGGGGAAGGTCGCGGCCAGGGCAGGAGGTTAAGGCTAGTTCCACCCACCTCTCCCGGCTCCTGGCATCACCCTAGACCTCTCTGCTGCTGAGTGACAGGCACAGACACAGCTCTCGCCAGCTCCTGGGAAGTCGCGGGAACCGGGTCAGGGATAAGTGCTAAGCGGGAGGGGCCAAAGTGGCCGGCCCAGGACACACAGACACGCAGGAGGCCGGACACACGAACGGACAGCGCTGGCGGGGCGCGCGGGCCCAGCTTACCGCGGGGCAGAGGTCCAGCGAGTGTCCGGGAGGCGGTGAGCAGGCGCTACATCCCACGGCGCAGGCGGGCGGGCGGCGTCCGCGCGGAGGGTGGTCAGGGCGCCCCCTCGTCGCGCCCCCCGCGGCCCGGCCGCGCCCCCCTCCCCGGCTGCTGCTGCTGCTGCGTCTGTCCGTGGGTCTCCGGGTCTCCGCGCCTCCGCGCCGTCCCGCGCCGCTCCCCGCCGGCCTCCCCAACTTTCAGCGCTGGCCCGCGCCGCGCCCTCGGCGCCGCCTGGGAGTCAGCATCGTCGGGCCCCGGGCCCTGGCTCAGAGCTCGGGGCTCCGGGGGCCCATGGCGCTCGCCACCTGCGCTCGTGCCCCCCAACCCCCGCCGCAGGCGCCTGGCCCCCGCCGCCCCCCGCTGCTCTCTCGCTGTCACTGGGCACTGTCCTCTGCCCTGAGCTCCGCGCCCGGCCCGGGGGCGCGCGCCTCCGGCCCCGAGACCCCTCGGCGGGCCAGCCCCGGCGCCGCCGCCACCTCCCACGCTGGCCCCCCGGGTCTCTGCCGCTCCCCTGCCTCTGTCGCCCCACCTGTCTCCGCTGCCTCCCCGGCTCTCGCCGCGTCTCCCCGCGGGGTCTCCGTCTCCGTCGCGGTCGCCCTCCCAGTCTCCCCCTCGCCTCCCTCAGCCTCTGCCCTCTCTCTCTCTCCCCTGCGCGTCTCGATCTGCCTCTCGCCCCGTCCCTGTCCTCTGTCCCTCTCTCCCTCGCACTCTCGGCGCGGTCCCCGCTTTCTCGGACCCAGGCCCGCGCCGCTGCCTCGTCCCCGGCTCGCCCGGGAGCCCGAGCTCCCGCCGCCCGCGGCGCGCCGAGAACTCCCAACTCCCCGCACGCCGCCCCGCTTTGCGAGACTTTCGCCCCTCCTCGCACGTGACCCGCGGCGCCCCGCTGCGGAGGCCGCGCCCCCCGCAGCCCCCGATCCCCGGGGACCCGGTGGGGCCGGGCCCTGCCACTTTCCCTGCACCCGGCTGGACAGCAAACCCCCTCCCACCCGCCCGCCGCGCGGGGCAGGCGCAGGGGCTGGGGGCTGCGGGGGGCTCCTGCCACTGATCCTGTCCGGGTTTTTCTCCAGACTCCGGGAGCGCTCCTCCCAGAACCCGTTCGGAGCAGCCGCTGCCGGGTTTTCTAGCCCCCCAGGGGCAGGTGGAGAGGGTTCCTCGTGCTGGGAAGGGAGTGGGTGCGAGAGGGTCCGTACTGGGACCCGTGGCGCTGGGCCACTCTCCTCACTGGTGTCCTTTTCCTCCCCAAGTACCTGCACTCCTGTGCGCCCCGCTCCGCAGACGGCGGTGGCCCCGGCTGGAGGGACCCTCACAATCACCTGAGCAGCACCGCCCCTTTGTACAGACTGGGAGACTGAGTACCAGAGGGTCACAAGCTTGCTCAAGGTCACCCAGAGGTGGCAGGGCCAGACCAAACCCCATTACTCCCTATTATATCCCTATTTCTCCAAAGTGTCTTTATTAGGGAGGATGGCGCCCTTCTCCTTCCTGTCCTGACTGTGCCCCAGGTCTAGGCCTCACACGCTGGACTTTGGGGAGAAGATGCCAGCACCTTACAGCCCCCGGCAAGGCAGCCACTTCCGTGGCCATTCGGGGGCCTCACTCCAACCCTCCGGAGAGCCGGCCTCCTCCTCCAGGGCGGTAGGATGAGCGGACACCTGCAGTTAGACAGCCAGAAGGACTTCCCGGGGAGCCTGGGCATCTCAGGCTAGCCCCAGTTAAGAGAGGGAGAGACCCAGGCACCCTGATGTGGGACTGAGAACTTATTGAATATTAAATCGTCTCTGGCTCCTTCAAGCTGTTCCCCTCAAGATGCGACTGGCACTGGAACCACAACACAGGGACCACCGTGATGGGACCACTAGGATGGCTTCCCTTCCCCAGAGACCCCCCTCCCCACCTGGAAAAATTCGGTCCCAACTCCTCTGCGTGCTGCACAGCCAGGCCCCACCTTACTCCACACCCCATGTGCCCACACAGACACCCTGACTCCCATAGATTCCAGAACACACCAGATGCTTCCACAACTCTCTGCCTTTGCACTCACATGCTGTTCTTCCTGCCTGAAATGCCCTTCCTCCTTCTCTGCCCAGAGAATTCCTGCTGTTCTCCAAGTCCAGCGTCCACGCTGCCTCCCCTGGGGAGGCCTCCCGATGCCCCTGGCAGAAATCATTCATCAAGCGCTCACTCATTCATCCAGCACTGAGCACAGTTTGGTTCTTGTTAAGTGGGCTTGGAAGTCAGACCAACCTGAGATGGAAAGCACTTAGGAGCTGCATGACCTTGAGCAAATTTTTTTATTTAACCTGTCTGTAAAATGGGGGCCTTAACAGTCCCTCCCCTCACTGGGGCAGATAAGTGAGGTAGATGCACGAGAATGTACTGCTCGTAGTGGGTGCTCGATAAATGTGACCATCCGTCCCTTCTCAGGCTTCCCTTCACCACTGTGCAGACCTTTAGAGCACGTGTCCCACCCTCCCTCATTACCTGGCTCTGCCTTGCAGGCTAGCAACCAGGATTGAAGTTCCATTGCATGAATCTTGGTGTGTGTACAGGTGGGGGAACTCAAGCCATCTGGACGCTGGCTCATCCGCAGATGTGTACCTGGTACCTATCACACCTTTCTATGGATTGACAGTGGGAAGATGCCAGTGAGGCAACTGACGTGTAGTCTCTTCATTTGGCCACAGGCCTGGCCTAGTGATGGCCCTGGGAGTATGGGGTGCAGGGGAAAAAGGAAGGGCAGGAAGGAGTGGGGAGATGGAGACAGGCGTGTCTATAGATCCAGAACTTCTGTTCCTATGGGATCGGACCTGATGCTCGGTCACTGGGCACAAGTTTAAGGAAGGGGTGGGGACTAGAGGGCAGAGGCTGCTGGGAGAGGGGAGGGCAAAGCCTGATGGCTGTGACATCACAGGGGTTGAGAAGAAACATATGATGGTGGTCACCTTGCTGGGCCTGGAGCTGCAGCTTGGGACCCACATTGCTCATCTTCTGTAAGGAGGGTCCTGTGGAGGCTGAGGGTAGATTGGGAGGAGGTGGGGAGAGGTGGCAAGGGCAGCCGCAGGCAGGGAGAGAAGTCCATGGATGGCAGGAAAGGGTCCCTTCTCTACCACCTAACACTTGTGTGACTCTGGGCAGCTCACCTCTCCTCTTTGGGCCTCCATCTTCTCATGTGTAAGGTGAGGAGGATCAAAGATTAAAAGAGGAATTCTCCATGGTCCATCCCATGCTTGAGTAGCTGCTACTAGGGCAGGGTAGGGAGGAGAGAGAGGGATGTGAGACAGGGTAGGAGGGAGGTGTGGCTGTCAGAAGCTGAGGGGATTCTGGACAGGTTGCTTGTCCCGTCTGGACTGCAGAGGATCATCTAACACAGAAGCACCCCTGGTTGGTGTGAGGGGACCAAGTGCCCCTTGAGCACACGCCCTTGGCTCAGCACTATTCTAGGCCTTCACGAACCCTTACCAGAACTCTGTGACACGGGCACTTGTTACTGATGGGGACACCAAGGCACGGTCTTAGCATTACAAGTGGCGTGGCCCGGGTGGCCCACTCTCTGGAAGGGTAAGACTTGCTCTGAAGTTTGATGAGGAAAGATGGTAAAACCTTTGTCTGTTTGTGGCCAGCGCTCCCTGCCCGTTCTCCATGCTCCTTATTTGAGCCTCACGACAACTCTGTGAGGTAGAGACTATGGCAATGCCTTGTTCATGGATTAGGAAACCACACTGAGACATGGAGAAAGGACGTGCCCTCCCCGGGGTCACTCAGGAAGGAAGCACCTCTCTGAGCCAGGATCCGAACTGGCTCCCAGCTTCTGGGGAAAGGTCATTCCAGGCCAGAGGAGTATTCAATAACAGGCTCGCTCTGAGAGCCCAGTCAGACCTCTCTGGTCCCATAGGAGCCCCTGAGAACATGCACAGAGGGCTGGGAGGGCTGGAGGGCAGGGACGCTTGGGCTAGGCAAGCGGGAAAGCTGGGGAGGGAAGAGACAGGGCCACTTCACAATGCCAGAGTCACAGAGTCCAGAGGTTTCTGGCCTAGAGACTTTCTCAAAGTCCAGCCAGCTCATTCTGCAGATCTGACCAACTGAGGCAGCCCAGCTCCTAAGATTAGAAATCAGACCAGAACACAGCTGGCCTGTCTCAGGAACTCCATAAAGTCTGAGCAGCCCTGAGGCATGAAGACGAGAGGTGGCATGGAGGGCCAGAGGGCCAGGACCCATCCCAGCAGGCTGTGCCCTGGGCATGGAGGACTGCAGGGGTCTCTCTCCCACCCTCTGCTCCCACCCTCGCCCACCCCCCAGTACTCAGTAGTCACCAGGGTGGAATATTTTAGCACCTATAGAAAAACCGCCACAGACGGCCTGTGGCAGCTGTTGCTAAGGAGACGCTCCCAAAATAGCCCCCCTCCGCCAACCTTTCCCGCTGCTGCTCCTGCTGTGGGGAGGGGAGGAGGGTGACACACGAGACTTGGCCCCAGGTTCACCCACCCACCCTTTAACCCCTGGTACCTGTGCCAGCCGAGGACCTGGGCAGCCACAGGTCTGCAGAGGGGACAGGAGCCAGACGGAGCAGCCACAGTCCTCAAAGTCTTACACATCCACTGTGAAAACCACAAGTACAAAACCACAAATGCCCATCTAGATATGCATATATACACACCATCGAACACACAAATAGATGCACGGGTAAACACATATGCCACCAATGCACAACACACACCTGCAAGCACATACCACACAGCCATAAATATACACATTTACATACACATATGCAAATATGCGCCCCAAGTACACACACACACACACCACAACATATGCGTTCCTGGCACATGTATACACACACACTAATGTATAGACGGTCTCATGACACGTGAACACACAACTGTGCAAACGTGCCCAGCATGTGGTGCTCGAAGGCCTTTGAATGGTTACTCCCCACGGCCTTGGTCCAGGGGTCAGAGCCTGGGACCTCCAGACATCTCCCTTAGCGGGGAACCTTTGCCATCCATCCAGCCACAGGATGGGAGATTAGGAGGCGGCGTACAGGAGGGTAGGTGAAGAGTGATGTCTCTGTGAACCCCTCTAAGTGGTCAGCTGGGGACCAATGGATCCCTGGCCCCCAGGAGACTCAGGTTGGGCCCATTCCTGGGGAACTGGAAAGTGAGGGGACGGAACTCTCACCTGCAGACCAGGAGCCTCTGGGCATGAAGGGTTCTGAGCCCCAGGTTCACTGTGTAAGCTGGTGGACAATGTGGCTGCAGTTGGGGCTGGGGTGACCATGAGGGCAAGAAGGCAATAGGGTGAGAACAGGGATGGTCCTTGACACGTGCAAAGCACTTCACAGTTTATAAACCTACTCGTTATTTCACACGCTTGGGAAGAGCTACACTGAGCGGCGTTGTCCCCATCTCTGTGACCCAGACAGAAGAGGGGATTTGGTGACCACACAGAAAGTTACCAGCAGAGCTGGAACCAGAGCCCGAGGCGGCGCGGGCACCCAGCCCTCCGTGCCTTCCACTTGGCTGCGCTGAACGAGCTGGAAAGCAGGCCGGCAGGGTGCAGGCTTGGCTGTGCCCCTGATTCGCCCTGTGAGATTGGCAGCCAAGCCCTCCATCGCCCCACCTGCAAAGCTGAGCGCGAGTCCCAGCGCTGTGTTCAGGCAGCAGTTTGTGGCCATAGCGGGCGCTGGCGAGTGGTGCCCGCTGGATACCCTCGAACGCCCGCGCAAGGACGAAGGGCGCCGAGTCGCTTCCCTCCGCACTTAGCCAGCCGCGTTCTCTCGCCAGCCTCGCTTCGTGGCTCCGGTTCCTTAATCCGGTCTCCGAGTCGTCGCTGGCGCCTCGTCACTCGGGAGACGCGACGAGCGGCTTGCGGTTGCCTTGGGAACCTCGCCGGGGCCAAGGCGCGCGGCGCACGACTCAAGGCGCAGGGCGCTGGGCTCTGGGCCTGCGCTGCGCGCGCCGAGAGTGGCATTTGGAATCTCTGAGAGACACCTGTCGCCGGCGGCGAGGGGAGGAGACGTCGCGGCCAGGGTTGTGTTTTTCTTTTTCTTTTAAGTAAGGTGTAACTGAATCCAGACGTCTTAAGAGTACAGCTGGATGAATTTTACATACGCATAAAACCCGCGTGACCACCGCTCTGATCAAGATACGGAACACTTCCAGCGCCCCAGAAGGTTTCTTTTGGTCGAGAGGTTATTTTTAATTGTCTTTTTTTGCGCTTCCACGGGGATGAACTGGCGAGGGAATGATCGCTTTCCAAGGACACAGAATTCCCGTGTCTTCTCCCGTCTCCGCTTTGCGAGGCCCTCCTTGGGCCTCGGTGTCCTGTCTCGTGGTTTACTCCTCGCAAAGCGCTTTAGATACCTAGCGAAGTTTCCCTACGAAGTCAGTCCTGCTTAATTTATACCCAGGTTACCGATGAGAAGAGCACCATAATTTGGAGAGATTGGATAAATTGCCTAAATGCGGACAGCTCGTCCATGGTGGAGTCTTGAGATTCCAACAAAGGTCTGTCTGACCTTGACGTTGATTTTTTTTTTCCTCTTTCTCCCCACCACCCGCCCCCCCGCCCCCGGTCGTTCACCAATTTCAAAGTGCAGTACGAGTAAAATGCGCTGGGAGAGCGGGTCGGATCACATCTCCGCGTCGTTGCGCATGGAGTTCCTACTTGAGACTTTCCTCTCTTCCCCAGGTTTTGTCCTTGCGTCAAGCTCCAACGCATCCTTCAAAACCCACCAGGGCGTCCTCTAAAGCCCTCCTAACTGCAGCCCTCCCTCACAACCCCCCCCAGCCCAGGGCAAGGCTCCCTCCTCCTCTGCCACTAATGCACAGGCCCCCGCCTCCCGCAGAGCGCGCGCCCCAGGGCTTCTCGGGGCTGCGTCTAAGTTCAGCCTGGAAGGTGCCCAGGGCCCAGCTGTTCTTCAGTAACCGTGCTTGGAACTGAAAGTGGAGAAGAAAGAGGCTTTGGAACCTCTGTTTCCCGCTCTGTAAGAATGAGGCCCGCTGTGGCCCTGCCGCATGTCACTCAAAAGATAGATACCGAGTCAGGGAAAGAGCTTTGAGAACACCTGGGGTAGAACCGCGGGCAAAGGCCCACCTGGGCTCCTCCGCCCACCTGGACTCGGTTAGGGAATAGGCGCGTCCGCGTCTTCAGCGCCAGACCCGGGAGCCAAGGGTGGGGGTGGGGATGGAGGGGAGGAGGAGCGTCCACTCGCAGAGGCCAGAAGCAGCCATGGCGAACCCTAGGGGTCCCGAAGGGAGCCCCAGAAGTCCAGGCCCAAGCTCCTTCTTCCTTCCAGGTGCCCCTGCCCCGGGGCGAGGGGCGCAGATGAAGTCGTGGCGTGTCCTCAGGGTGGCGATTTTCAGCATACATCCACGCTTTTGCTTCCACACGGAGTTGGAGGCAGTTGGCAGGATATTCAAGGCAGCAGTAAAATATACTAAAGAACTAGGACCAGAAGGAAAAAAGATCATATATACCTTTTTTTTCCCCTCTTTAATTGAGCAACTCCTCCATTCTCTCTCCGGTAAATCTAACTTTAAACACAGATGTTGTTCTGTTAATGAGGAAAAAAAGACTCATTGCCCTTTGAGGCCAAAGAAATTCCCGTCTTGGCTTCCCTTCGCATTCCTACGGCAGAGGCATTTCCGGTGTCAGGGAAGAGAGGCACGGAAGAGAGAGGGACTCAGCAACACCTGGCATGGGGACAGAGAGTGTCCCATTCTGCAGGTGGCCAGTGTGCTGGCCTGGGCGAGGGCCAAGGGCTTTAAATGAGGAGGATTCTCCCACTTTCACCTGGAGGAAGAGGGCGTGCTTGAAAAAGATCCCACCTTGAAGATGGGGTAGGTATGAACAAGGCAGGGCTGATTACTAAGGACGGAGTGGTAGAACTTTGGGGAGAGGAGGTCTACGTGACCTGGGGAGGAGCAAGAAACGAATTTGAGCCTCTGTTTCCTCATCTGTAAAATGGGGGAGAGGAAGTCCCTGCCTTGAGAGACGTAGGGAGTAACCGTTTCATAGGTTAGGCTAGATACAAGGAAGGTCAGCAATACTCCTGTCTTCATCATCCCATTTAACAGATGAGAAAGCCAAGGCCCAGAGAGGGGACGTGGAGGGCTCAAAGCCACCGTGGCCACGACAAGACCTTGGCCCTGGGGCCACCCAGCCTGGGCTCTTTCCCCTCCACCACCATGGTGGTCACTCCTCAGACCTCCCCTGGCCTTGGCCGGTTCCCTTGTGGCACCCCGAGAAACAGGGAAGAGGCGGGATTCTAGCCTTGTTCCAGGGCCCCCCGACAGTTGGAGTTGCTTCTCAGGAGGACAGATGTTTTACCAAATGGCAAATGTCTGTGCTTTTCCCTGGCTTGGAGAGGAGGTGGGCGCTGAGGAGGAGATGCCAGCTGGTTGGGCAGAGAGAACTGTAGCCACACCTGAGCTATTTAAATAGCCACCGCCTTCTCGGGGCAGCAGCTGGAAGGGAGGCATCTGGGCAGGGGCCGGTGGGGGAGCAGGGAACAGAACAACCCATTTGGAACCTGTCACAGCCCCAGGATGAGAGCCTGACTCCTCCTTCCGGAGGGACCTGGAACATGCAACTCACCTCCCATGGCCTTAATGGGCATCACCTGCAAAGTGAGGCTTTAAAGCCTGACTGAAGGCTTTAAAGCCTGATTGGAGGGTACCTGTTGGGGCTGAACAGAGAGAATCTGACTCACGTGTCTGACCCCTGTGTGACTCCCAGTGGATGTTCACTACTTGATGACTATTGTTCTCCAAACCTCCGTGCCAGGGCAGGATTCCTCACTGCAGCACCCCTGATATAAAGGGGCACCTACCCCCTGCTCAGCCACCTCTCATGACAACCCACAGCGAAATGTAATGAGTTAATTGCATGAACCCTGAAGTCAGACTGTGTGTTGGAATCCAGGCTCTACTATTTGGTATCTGTGTGACCTTAAGCAAAGTACTCAACCTCTCTGCACCTCAGTTTCCCCAAAGTATAATGGGAAGAACACCCCTGCCTCCCTCGTAGTGTCGTTTAGATCAGTGCCTCTCGAGATTTCTGGGCACACGGTCCCCCAGGGGTCTGTTTAACCGATTCTCATTCAGCAGGTCTGGGGTGGGGCCCAGGATTCTTCGTTCCCAGAATACGATGCAGAAGCTGCTGGTCCTTGGACCATATTTTGAGTCTCAAAGGACGGCCTTGCTCTGGAAGTCATAGTGAGGTAGGTGGCCAAGGAGGGTTGGTCACCAGCAGAGGGGGTGGGTGGGTGGGAGGAGGCCAGTAGTTTAGGGAGAGATGAAGGGCCCACATGGGAGAAGGAAAAAGCAGATGGGTGGAGCCCCTGGCTCATGCAGGCTACTCCTACAGACTCAGAGACCAAGGCCCAGAGAAGGTGGGTGACCTGCTCAGGTCACACAGCACTGGGAGGACTCCTGCCCAACCATAGCCCTTCGCCCTCCCCCCAGCTTGCCTCCCAGCCTTCTGGCCACCTCCTCACACCGCCCTTACCCCCATCCCCAGGAACCTGGGGTCCCTCCTGGCCTGTGCTCCTGTTTTACATCTTGTCATGTCAAGAAGAGGGAGACATTGGTGACGTCAGCCTGATTCCGCACCTGGGAGGCGTTGGGTGGGTAGCATTGTCCCCCTCCAACAGGTTAGGTCAGGACAAGGTGGCTTTTCAAATAAACGTGGGTGGGGGGGCATCAGGCTCCAGCGCTTCTCACCCCAGGGAGCCCAAGGAGGAGGTGTTCAAACCCCAGCAGTGGGCCACGGTGTACGGGGCGCTTCCAGTGTGCTTGGCTCACGCCAGCACTGGCGCGCAGGACCCCACCCTGGCACCGGTGTGACTAGCCGTGGGTACAGATGACAGAACTGAGGCAGAGAGATGGAGCCCGCTGGCTTGCCCAAGGTCACGTGCGGGAGGACCCCGGGCTGAGGAGGGGAGGCCGAGCTCGGACTCTGGGCAGCCACCTCTCCGGGCATCAGAGCTGCGGGACGTGGCGGGCCCCTCGCAGGCACCGAGCGGCGGGCCGCGGGCCGGGGCCGGAAGCCCCCAGCCGGGCCAGGCCGCCCCGCCCTCCGGGAGCCGGGGCGCTGGGATGGGCGGGGGGCGGGACCTCGGGCGGCGGCGCTTCCTGGCTCCCCTGCGCTGTGGCCGGCCCGGCCACGTCACCGCCCGGCCCAGAGCTCGCTGGCAGCGCGGCGCCGCCCGGGCGGGGTGCGGGAGTCGGCGGCGCGGGCAGGGGCGCGCGGGACCCACAGGCAGGCCAGGGACGCGGCAGCCGCCTCGGCCGCTGCAAAGTTTCCAGGAGTTGCCTGCGCGCGCGCGCGCGGGGCCGGCGGGCTGGATCATGAACGTGTTCCGTATCCTCGGCGACCTGAGCCACCTCCTGGCCATGATCTTGCTCCTGGGGAAGATGTGGAGGTCCAAGTGCTGCACCGGTGAGGGGCGCGCCCGGCGGGCGTGGGGGACCCCGGAGCGGGGTGGGGGTGCGGGCGGGGGGGCTCCGCTGGGCCTCTGCTGGCCAGCCTGATGTCCCCTGCCTGCAGGACTTGAGGGAGACCTCCTGATGGTCTCTTCAGTGTGGGGACTTCGGCTTGGGGTGACTGACACAGTTTTTGCACAGCTCCGCTTCCAAAGAAGACATATAAACTGGTACCATAATCAAAGAAGGAGGACCCTGGAGATTACGGGGGTGGGGGTGGGGGAGATGGGCTTGCGCCTTCAACCACACCCCCCTTTATCCCTCCTCCCCATGGCCACTGCTACCTGGAAGAGGAGGGGGACCAGGCGGAGGCGACCCCCTCTCCTCCCGCCAGGCATCCCCTTTGCTCCAGAAGAGCAGCGCCCTAGGCCCATTGTTCGCTCTCCTCCCCCTCAGGCCCAGGGTGGGGGGGGCAGAGGAGGTGGGAATGCGGTGGCCCCCAACTCTGTCTTCTCTTCCCTTCTCCCACCACTGCTGCCCCCTCGCAGACATCCCCCAAGGCTGGGCCCTCTTCCCTCTCCCGCCCTGTGTGTGATGTGGCAGCAGAGGCCAAGCCCAGCCCAGGTGGGCATGGAGCTGCCCCTGAGCAGAAGTGGGGGGAGGGCAGGAGGGGTCCCTCTTTGTGCGCAGTAAGTAGTCTGACTTCCCTGCTGGGGGTTTGGAGGAGTTTCAGGTCTGGACTGGTGGTGGCCAAACACACCCAGCGCATTAAGCGGCTTCCCCAGCCTCCTGCAGCCATGTTGTCTTCTGGTGTCCTTTGTGCTGGGGTGAGGGGACACAGAGATGAGCTCAGGCTCCTCGTGGGTGCCAAGGAGGCAGAGAGCCGACCCCTGAAGGCTTTATGGAGGGTGCATCTCTGTGCTGGGTCCCGGAGGATGGGCAGGGCGTCTCACCCAGGAAGGCTGTGCTGGGTGGAGGGCACCGAAGGTGCAAAAGCCCAAAGGTCACAGAGGTCAGGGCAGGTCCTGGGTTTGGGAGTGGTCGGGGAGGGAGATGATTCTGGGCGGGAGGGTTGTCCAAATGTGACAGGGCCTTGTCTGTCAAGCATGGGAGTTGGGATTAGGGAGCCTTGGAAGGTTTGGGAGCATGGGAGGGAGTTCAGAAAGGGACCCGAAGCATGATGCTGAGGGGCCAAGAGAGGAGGCAGAGAGGGCAGCGTGGAGGCCGCCAGCCCTGGAGACTCAGCGGGAGGGAAGGATAAGTGCCCATGGGAGGGGCCGTGGTAAGGACGTGCATCTTTATTTTAAGGACCTTTGGGAGCCACTTAAGAGCTCTAAGCAGAATTTTATTTTACAAATAGCCCATTGGGAGAATTGGAATTGGGAGAAGGGTGGGCAGCGAGGAAGGACTTGGGAAGACCAGTTGGGGGTCAGTGGGGTGGCAGGCTGGGCTGAATGAGGACCACTAGAGTAGGAGCAGTGGAGCTGAGAAATGGGGAGGGGAGGGACAAAGGGGAGAGAGACTCAAGGATGGCTCTTGGTTTTCTGGCTCGAGCATGGAGGGGATGGAGGTGGCATTTATGAAAGAGGGACACAGGACAAGGATCGGGGTTCAAGAGGAGAAGACAAGGTTGATCAGGCAAGGATATGTAGGTCAGAAGTCAGAGGAGAGTCTGGAGCAGGACTGTCCCTGGCGTGTGGGACAAGATGGCAAAGGACAGAGGGAGAAGAGAGGTTTAGGTGGCTAGGAGGACAGGAGCGGCCAGAGGAGGTGAGAGGCCAGCGGTGTGGACAGTTGTTCAGGGTACACGGGGTTCAGGACGGACAGAGTGCTCAGCCAGCCCTTGAGAGATTGGATGAGTGAGGACAGGTTGGCCTTTGGATGCAGAAATGTGGGCGCATGCACGGATGGGAGTGGTTTGGGGGAAGTCTCCAGACTGGTGTAGGCTCGAGGGGACAAGAGAAAAGGGAGGCAGGGCATCTGCTCACCTCACTCTGGAACCACGTCCATGATGTAACAGAAGTGGCCAGAAGGAGCCCGGGGAGCATGCTGGCTCAATGCAGCATCGATTCCTGGATTGGATCCTGGAATGGAAAAAGGGCATCAGTGGGAAAACTGGTGAGATGCGAATAAAGCCCAGGGTTTAGTCAGTAGTGCTGTACCCATGCTAACTCATTAGTCATGGTCGCTGTGTGCTGTGCTGTGACCGCAGGATGTTAACACTAGGGGAAGCCAGGGGCAGGGTACCCTGGGACGCCGAGCTGTCTTCACAACTCTTCTCTACATCTAAAAGTATTACAAAATGAAAAGCTAAAAAAGAAAGGGGCCAAAGCAGGTGAGGAAATAACATGGAAAGTATGACCCCAACTTTGTCACCACGATGTAGCCCTATGTGTCATGGGTGCACACATGTGTCATATGTGCACACACGTGTCATGTGTACGGATGGGCCAGCGAAGCTCTGGAAAGGAGCACGTGGAGGCTTTGGGATTCAGGTGGCAGCTGCTTCTAACTTCTGCTTCTAACTTACAGCTTTAGGTATCGTCCGATTTTTGTTTTACTAAGAGTAAAAATAGTCATCACACATGTTTATTACCAGGAAAAAAGGCTTTATTAATCTTTAAAAGTTAGAAAAGTAGAATGCTCCCCTGGTCCCTTCTCTACCTGCTCTGGTCTCCCTGGCCAGTCAGTGAGTGGTTCTCCAAAAGACAGAGCTTTGGGGATTGTAGGTGGAGCTCTGGGGGTGGAGCGAAGAGAAGCCTCCGCCCACCCGGCCGATCACCCCTGACACCCTTTCCAGAGCAAGAACCGGGGCAGACACATGTGGGGCCCTGGCTACTCAATGCCCGGTCTTTATATGGAGACTGGGAGACAGATCACAGCCTAATGAGGGGAAGAGACTCGAATGATCCAATGTCCCTCGGAGAGCTGCAGTGTCTGTCTGGACAGGGCAATTAGTCTCTCTGGAGGTCTTTCCAGCTCAGGCTCCAGGGTCCTTGAGAGCATGTGGGCCTAGGGGTCTGTGTCTCATTGTCTCCTGTACCCTCTGGCCATAGGCATTTCTGGAAAGAGCCAGATCCTGTTCGCTCTCGTCTTCACCACCAGGTACCTCGACCTGTTCACCAACTTCATCTCCATCTACAACACAGTCATGAAGGTGAGGGGGCAGGGCGGCCGTGGTGGGGAGGACCACCCCACGGTGAGACAGTACAGCTTGGGAACTCAGGCTGTGGAGCCAGGCAGACCTGGTGTGGGCTCTGGCTTTGCAGCTTAGCAGTCACGGGACCTGGGCTGGGGCAAGGCCTTGGGACTCTGTGTGCCCGTTTCCTCCTCTGCCAAATGAAGATACTAGTTTTTGTTGTGAAAATTTAAATGAGGTCACAAAGGTCAATATGCATATATTTTTACTGTCATATATTAAATATTTTATAAAGATTAGCTATTATAATGGTTAAAAATAAGCCAAAAATCAAACATGGTTTTCTGAGCTTTCAAAGAACTTCGTCAACCATCCACCCAACAAATATTTATTGAACACCTACTGAGAGCCAGGTAACTGAAGAAGACATGAGGCTCCTGTTCTCTTGGACCCACATTCTAATCGGGGGGTGTGGGGACAGATAATAAAACAATAAGAAAAACTGGCTAGGGTTAGGGATAGGCTATGCAAATCATCGAAACAGGGTGATTTGCCCAGCATTTGTTTTGTTCTGGGCCTGCGTTAGGGGCTGGGGATACAGATTTGATTAAATTAAAAAAAAAATAAGAGTCTGTGATAGAGAACGAGTAGGGAGCTAGCTATTCAGGGAATATGATTGAGAAGGGCTTCTCAGTAGAGGTGACATGTAAGCCAAGACCTGAGTGACACAAGGAACCGACTGGCCATGGGAGGAGCAAAGGGAGAACGTTCTAAGCAGAAGGAATAGTTGTTAGCAAAGACCCCCAAGATAGGAAGGCCAGCGCAGGGGGAGCTTGGCAGGCGAGGGATGGCACTGGTGGTGGAGATGCTGACAGAGGCTGGGTGGGGGTCAGATGGTCAGGTTAACAGTCTGAAGTTAATTTGTGATGGGAAACTGTTGCTTTGAAGCATGGCTGTGTTACAGGAGGAGAAACTGAGCATCTCCCAGTTCTGCTCTCATGTCCCAGCCCCTGGTCAGTAATTGTTGGGTTATATTGAAGTGAGGCATTTTCTGAGCTTTTAGCCAACCATCCTAGCTCTTTAAGGCAGTATGGTTTGGTGGAAAGAGCCCAGGCCTCAGAATCAATAAAAGTGGGATGTAACTCCTTGGATACTGATAACAGAAACTTAAATATTTTGAGTTATTTTGATAAGGGTTTATTTTTACTTTACTCATAACACAAAATTTGGGTGTGGGCAGTCCAGGTCTAGGCTGGAAGCTCCTTTTAACTTTCTACTCTGCTATCTTGAGTATAACCAGGACTCATAGGTGCATGACATGTGTAGTTGTTCAGAAGGGCTCCATGCTTGATTTAATGCTCTGCTATTGCCATCTTGAAAATCCTAATTTTTGAATAAGAGGCCCTGTAGATTATATAGCTAGTCTTAAATGTGATATCTAGCCTCAAGGATGCCTCAGGGTCACAAAATGGGTGCTAGAGCTCCTACCATCACATCATATTGTGGGCAGGAAGGACAGAGAAAGGGAGAAAGCAATAGGGTACCTGCCAACTGAGTATGCCCTTTTTAAAGAGTTTTCTCCACACTCTATCCAGTAACTTTCATCTACGTCACTGACCATCCTTATCTGCAAAGGAGGCTGGAAAAAGTTTTTAGTGGGTTCAGTGTCTAATAGGAATCCTTTTTTTAAGGAAGAAAGGCTACATGGGGGGGAATCCTGCCTTTCTTGCAGGGCTATTATGAAGATGACATAAGATAATATACGTGAAGTACCCAATACCCAGAAGATAGTTAACCAAAGCAATTTCTCTTTCTCCTCTCGATATCAGAGATGTCCCTCTGGGATTTCAGACATCTTGTTCCTAGGATTAGTGGAAAGGAAGCTGCTATTACCTGTTGGTGTTGAACTCAGTGTGAACTTCAATCTGAGATCCTGAAATCATTGTCTACTTAAATTCAACACGCAAGTAACAAACACCACCTGCTTAGCTCATTCTCTGCCCGAGTCTGGCTTGGGCAGCCCTGGCAGGGACTTCAGTCCCAGCCATTGGCAGGGCCAGATGAAGTCTAGGAAGCACAAAGAGGTCAGTTTCCACATTTCTGTGAGATGAAGAGGTGATCTCCACTTCACTGACTCATGCCAGCGTTTGTGCCGGCCCTAGGGATTCAGAAGCGGACAGGACACAGGCCCTGTTATAGGAATCGCCTCTCACGGGGGAGACAGACTGTCACATTTACAGAACGTGATCGTGGCGGCAGTGAATATTTTTACACAGGGGCTGTGGTGACACAGTATGTGTGGCTCATTCTGGTGAGAAAAAGACTTCGAGGAAATAACTTCGTCTGAGTTTTTAAATACAAATAGTTCTTTAGGCTTGTGTAGTCCCAGATCAGCAGCATCAGCGTCACATAGGAACTTGCTCGGAATTCAAGTCCTCAGGCCCACTCAGACCTACTAAATGGAAACCTGTGGGGTAGGGAAGGGGCAGCCGTCCATGTAAGTTTGATGCACATTCAAATATGAGAACCTCTGGCCTAAGAGGTTTGAGACATCAGATCATAAAATCACTTTATGCTGGTGTCTTGAGAAAAAGAGCTTTTCTGAGGAGTAATGATCAAAGGATTCAAGGGAGGGTAGTCCTTGTGGAAGAATGCTCACATCACTGATAAGAGCCCTGGAATGCCACTGCTAAATCCTCCAACAAAGACCCATCCTGGCTTTTTTTTTTTTTTTTTTTTTTTTTTTGCCTAAGACTTTACAGTGAGGAGACACTGGGGTACCTCTGTCTTCATGGTAGCGTTTGTCAGTCCCAATTAGAAGCACAGAGCTACTAGCAAAGGGGCATTGCATTAGCTTCAGGTTCTAGGCCACTGGATCTAAGAGAAATTGCAAACACATTTCACCTCTTCCACCTTAAAGCAGAGCGCCCGCCCTTAGATTTGGTAGGTACCAGTACAGGGGGATTTTGAAGCCCAGCAAATAGGCAGGGAAATGACTTCGATTGCCACGTTTCTCTCTCTTTTTAGGTGATTTTTCTCCTCTGTGCCTATGTCACAGTGTACATGATCTATGGGAAATTTCGGAAAACGTTTGACAGTGAGAATGACACGTTCCGCTTGGAGTTTCTTTTGGTCCCAGTCATTGGCCTCTCCTTCCTAGAAAACTATAACTTCACTCCCCTGGAGGTAAGGGACCCAGAGTACTCACTCTCAAAGGCAAACATGCTCCCTAACAGCCCGCCCTGCTAAGGTCTGGGCTTGCTTCCTTCTGCAACTGTGACTATCACTCCTACTATTAGTTTAGAATAATTAGCAACTATCCATACTGTTAAAAATGGGCACATCTAAATATAACAAAGCAGGCATCACAGCAGCACTAGGCTGTGGAGTCTGGGCTGAGATCTCAACTCAGTAGGTCTGGGCAACAAGCATCTGGGGAGATTCTGATGCTGATGTTTATGGACTGTTATTTTGAGAAACCATGGCCTTAAGGTGAGTTTATACAATAAAATTCTGCAATAATTCGAACTTCTGTACCATGGGAATGTTCATACTATGTTGTGGAAAAAGCAATATGCTCGACTCTTTAAAAACTATTTTACAGAGAAAAGGGGTGGAATGATATATTAAAATACTAAAAATAAGGACATGATTTACTTTCTTATATTCTCTCTAGTAAACATGTTTTAGTAATTCTTTTTTAAAGAGATGAGCCCTTTCTTGATCAGCCTCCTCTGGCCACTTATCTCCTTGGCTCAGATCCTCTGGACTTTCTCCATCTACCTGGAATCAGTGGCCATCCTGCCCCAGCTCTTCATGATCAGCAAGACGGGGGAGGCCGAGACCATCACTACTCATTACCTGTTCTTTCTGGGGCTGTACCGGGCACTCTACCTGGCTAACTGGATCCGGCGGTACCAGACTGAGAATTTCTATGATCAAATTGCAGTGGTGTCTGGAGTGGTACAAACCATCTTCTACTGTGACTTCTTCTACTTGTATGTGACCAAAGGTAAGTGCTGACAACAATGTTGCTGGCACTGGCCCAAAGAGACGCTCATCCACTCAACACGTGAGGGAGCCAAGTCTCGGACCCTCATTGTGCTTATTCTAATGGGAGATGACCAATATTTTTAAGGAAACAGTGCCATGAAAAATAATAGACCAAATAGGATATTGTATGTACAGTGTAAAAACACTACAGGGAAGACAACTATGAGGTAACATAATAGGAAAAATACAGGAAACCATTTGAGACTAGATCACGTACTGGCCTCAAGGCAAAAACTAGCCTTTTGTGACAAGAAAAAAAGGCCAGTGTGTTCAAAATACACGAACCTGGAGATACAGGTCAAGAAAGGTCTGACATACAGGGTGGGTCTCATAGGCCAAGGGTAAGGGGTTTGCATTGTTTTGATTGCCAATGGCTGCTATTGGAGAAATCGTTTTGAAAACCAACTCACCAGCTGTCGTTTAGCTGTTATTCAGCTAAACCCAGAAACTAGCTATGGGGCAGTTGTCCAGGAAGATGATCAGTGTAAAAGGACACAGACAAATCTCTTGGGAATGGAGTTGAGGAACTGCCAAGGGCCTAAGGGGTGGTGATGGCATCAATGACACAGGGATCAGGGTCTGTAGTCAACCTGTGATGATGTTTCCCCTTGGCTTCAACATCGGAATGCCTATGTGAACATGGGATTAGATATATTGAACATATGAAGTTATAAAGGAGTTCCTTCCTCAGTGCGGTGAATTCTAATTTCATCTTTCCTTCCAGTCCTTAAAGGGAAGAAGTTAAGTCTTCCAATGCCAATTTGAAAGTCCTCAGATACGTTCTGCAGCTCAAGGAGACACAAAGCAAGCTATTTGAAATGTCCTACTGGGTGACACGACTCAGACCAAATGTTAAAATTAAAGCCAGAAAGATGCTTAGTGTGGATTTCAGCAAGCACTGACCATTCTATCTAGAAGACTTTCTCATCAATCTCTTATAGAGGTAATGAAAAAGGGGCAACTTTCTTGTTGCTTTGTGACTCAGATTTTTGCACTAAGACCAATCCCACCTCCCGTTCACATGTTTAGGTGCTAAGACAATTCCCAACATCCCCAACCTTGGTCTTGAAGCAAATAAAAATTATAGAGGACTACCACTGGACCATAGTCAGAATTTGTAGCAATAAAAAGCTCACAGTTTATTGTCAAGTGTTTTATTTATACCTACAAAAGAAAACAAGATGGTATCAAAAGGACAATTTACAAACTAAGAATAGCAACATAGCTTTTAGCATCCTGTGCCTGAACATCAAACACCTATAAATCTTTCAAGTCTTAATGCAACAGGAATGTGTTCAGAGACCAGCAAGGACATGAATAGAGAGCACTGATCCCAAGCAAAAGCCACCAACCTTGAGATGAGAGAAGTCCACACATGAACTGTTAGGGATTGGGGAGAAGCACCCCATAGCTCAATACTGAAATCTTTTCTTTAAGTGAGTCTCAACCGTGATGGTAATACCTAGCCTCAAATGAGATCTCTTCTGCTCATGTTCTGAAGCAAAGGCAGAACCTGAATTGAGTGACAAACAGGGAGGCAGAAGAGTTAGAGCTGTAGGAAATACTCTGCTAGATTCTAGCTGTGTTCAGTCCACAGCAGCCTGAGATTTGGAATATGCTGTTATTCTGACTGATCACACCACACCCCTGGTGGAAAAGAGCAAGCAGCAGACCAAAAAAACCCCAAACTAAACAACAACAACAAAAAAAACGCTTGCTTGCCCAGAGACTTTCCCCCACAAAAAGGATGCCTGTAAGACCTGTGAGAGCGGGATACCCCCTCTGGTGGCACCTGTCAAAAAAAAACAAAACAAAAAACAGAATTTTGGTGTAGAGATGTCTACAATGGATTGGTTAGTGCTTAAACAGTATTTTTTTTTTTGGGGGGGTGGGGGGACACTTTGGTTTGAAAGCACAGATCAATTTTGCCACGTCTTTCCTGTGCCTGCTATCCTCCCCGGCCTAAACTTCTATAAGGGGGGTAACAAAAGTTAAGGAAGTGGGGTGGCGGGGAAGGTGTCAAAGTTCTTACATGTATGTATTTCAGCTTATGCTGACAACCTACCTGTGTTGCATATTCAACCAACTTTCAGAACCCCTCAGAAACAATCCCTTCTCTCTCCCTGAAGAATTTAAAAAGGAAAACAAAAACCTCAAGTATTTAGATGTCTATATCTTATAAACCAGTAAGCACTCTCGGGCCTTAGCCAAAGAATGCAGTGGAGCCTTCTTTCCCTGTTTCAGTACATTGTGAATAACATGGAGGTGGTTTCTGGGGCTGTCTGATCTTCCTGTCCTGTTACAGTAAACACAAGAGCAGAAGATTCTTTCCAAGCCTATTTGTTCCAAGAAGTCTTGGTAAAAGTTATCACTACGAAGGAGACGGACTCACCTACCTTTAGATGGAGGAAAAATAAAAGGACTTAGACCTTAGTCCTCTGTATAACTTTTCTTAAGCACTACCTATCTGCAAAACTGAATGCAAATGGACGTTGAGGGAAATTTGCATCCAAAAGCTGTTACAAAGCACTGCAGAGAACACAGTATGAATAAACCTCTCTCAATAAACCCTTGAAATTCTTTATTCAAGGTAACTTGGCCAAAAGGGATGAGGAACTTGCAGAGAGCTGCTTTTATTCTAGTTCTACTAAGTTGAAAAAGAAAATCTGCCCATTGAGTATATTGTTTAGAATTAAAGGTGGTTTTTACACTGCAGGTGAAATACATACTTAACTGGTTAATAACATTTCCTAGTGAGCATTTATATTCATTCTGCCCACAGCAGCTGTCTGGCTGGAAAATAAATTTCACAGATGGTCCCTGTTTATATGGGGGAGGAAAAAAAAGGCAGCTTCCACCCAGATGCTGACATGCTACGTTAACCATTTCAATAAACACTTGGGTTTTTAATTTAAAAGATACACTTAAACTTGGACTCTGCCATTCAATTTCTAACTGACACTAAAATGGTTAATTTTCAGTAATTGGGAAGGGGGAAGGCAGAGTGTAAAGGAGACAAAACCAATTAGGAATTTTTTTAAACTGTTGAATGCACTTAACAAGCAATCAACCAAAATGACAATGGCAAAGCACCGTCTCAAAAACTCATCAAGCCTGAGGAACCCTGTTTAGCTTGAGAAACATTAAAAAGCATTATGGAAAATGTACTGGGAGCTCCCTCTTGGTTCTCTAACTCAGTAATGACAGCAATTTAAAGCACAGATGCCATCTTCTGCAGATTTAACCCTCTACCCTCCCCCGCCCACCCCCAACTCAGGACAACAAAAAAGGGCTCCCACAAAAGGGCCTAATACCTTACTTTTTCTTTTAAGATGAAAAATAGCTCAAATATCCTCCACATGCAATAAGTTGAGGGGAGGGGGATCTCTTCCAGTCAGCCATATGTATCTTTACAAAATCTGGTATTACTGACTGGGATCAATTTGGCGGGCAGAAGAAACCTGGCAGTGAATTCTAACTATCTGCAAGAAAGACAAACCACAATGGCTGGGGGAGAAAAATTAAAAAAAAGAAAGAAAAGGGGAAAAGGAAAAAAAGGGAAAGACAACGTTCCTTTAAATGTAATAAGTCTGCACAAGTCACTACCACTTGAGTGGTTTCATTTACGTGAAGGAGGAGGGGGAGGAGGGGGAGGGGGGTATTGGTAGGCAGTCTGCCCCATGTAACCTATCATATTGGTAGCTCCCGGAGGCTGTGCAAACTGCTGTGACATCAGTGGCTGTGGCTGCTGCCCAGATCGGCCTATCCCACTAAACTGCTGGCTAGAGCTCTGTGAACTTCTCCCAGTTGAGGTGGTGCTACTTGCCCCGTAAGTGCCAGCGCCATATTCTTGGGCTGTATAGCCACTGGTGCCATAAGCAGCTGCCCCATAGGTGCCTTGACCATAGGTGTATTGGCCAGCTTGTGCTCCAAAGGCAGAATTTGGACTTCCATAGCCACTGCCATTAGCATAACCAGCTCTATCGGTTTCACTACGATCCCGATAGCTCGCAGAGTCTCTCCGGCCGCCATCCTTGACTCCTCGAAGCCTCCGGTCACACTCGTCCTGATACATGAGATTGGGATTGTTGGCTGAAGAAGTGGTCCGGTATCGAGAACGACCTCCTGATGGGAAGATACAAGGAATTTTTAATGCCAGACATACAATCCAAACATATTCTACTAGGTACAAAAGCATTTGACATTCTTCCTAGATCTTTGGCTACGCCAGCTTCCAAATCATAATTTGAATCTTTAACGGGACATATTCAAAAGGTATGATGATAAACATTAAGAATATTCAACTTCTCTCTCATTTAGGACTTTTCTTTAATTGAGGATTACCAAGATAATAAATTTAAAAAATGCAGAAATAATGGTGAAGGTTTATTTAGGTGACCTACCATAGGTTTTTTTTTTTTTAAAGTACAAACCACTAAGTTCAAACCACAATAAAGGGATCCTCTACTAGTACAGTCGTTTTCAAATGTTACTTTGTGGACCTAATTAACTGCATCAGAATCATCTCAGAAGTTTTAGGAAAGAAGTTCAAATTCCTAGCTCAATTCTAAACCCACTCAGGAAAAAACAAAAACCCTGCATTTTAAAACCTCTCAGTTCCGATACAGAACTTAAACATGCAATAAGTTGGGAAGAAAAATAATACCAAACTGGTAGTCAAGGAGGCTTAGATCCTAGAATATTCTTCAACTAATTTTCAGATCCAATAGCTATGCCTGTTCTACTATAAAACGGTATAAAATTAGGTATTGAAATCAACCATAATTCAGCTTAATTTTGAACATGCACCATGTCCTTCAAAATACAAAGGGTCAGTTTTATATTATCTACAGAAGTGTGCTGCAAAAGGACAATCATGATAGGCTGCCAATTTCACCATCTTATTCAGAAGATATTCTGAAAACTACTAAACACTGTCTTTTATTATTTAACCAACATACTTAAAGCCTTCACAGAATTAAACAAACAAACAAACAAACAACGAGGCACAATGAACAAAGTGATACCTTGGTAGTACCTGGAAAACTCCAGGACTTACCCTTACCCCCTCCTCCGCCGCCTCCTCTGTGGTCCACCAGCTGCATCAGTTTTGGGTTAATAGCTTGATTAGCTTCTTCCAGCACTTTGATCAACTCTCTGGCTTGCTTTAGGTTTCCCGGGGTGAAGAAGGTGTAGGCAGTGCCCTTGTTGGTACTACGGGCCGTTCGGCCAATGCGGTGCACATAATCCTCTGAGCTGTTTGGATAGTCATAGTTGATCACAAACTTGACATCTTCCACATCTTCAAAGCCAAAGATGAGTCAGTGCGTAGGTTGACGTGGCAGGGAAAGAGAAGGTAAAGGACATGCCAACAACAGGTAGGAAGCACGAATGCAGATGACAGCAAGAGGAGAGAAGATTAAGTTAGTAACCACTCTGAACAGGAACAAAAAAAGACTCATCCCAACAGAGTAAAAGAGGATTAATGATTTTTGGGACATGCATAGCAAGTGGCATCTTTAACAGCTTAAAATCCTAAGGAAATCCCATTCGACCATCCAAACTCCTGCCTCTTCTGTATTTTAACCAATATACTGACAGGAGTTGTGCCAAATTCCAGCTCTCTCCTTTTCAAAACTGGAATGTAGAAGACAGCAGCACCGTTAAGTTACAAGGCCAAATCACTTCTACTCTGTTGGGAGAAGCCTGGCAAAATCTACCATAATGTAACAAACTTACCTTTAAACCAGTCACAGAGCAAAATGAAAAAGAAACTTCATATACTTTATTATGACATTTTAAAGGAGACTTAATCGAAATATTTAATTTTGCTCTTATATTTTAAAAGCTGATTAGAGCCCAAGTACACATCTAGTTTCCTTCACAGAAATAACCAAATTACCATACCCCTTTCAATTACCACGAGAGCACATTACACTAAAATTTCACTGTACTACCAAGCCCAGCTCTGCCAAATGAGGTTTTTTGCTCAACTCAAGGTTATTTTAACTCGGTACTTGCTTCAATTATCGATTGTCTACATAACCTGGGAAATTAAATAGCCAAAAGAGTGTGGGAAAAACCATGAAACCTTGAGACACAAGTTTAATGTTCTGTCCACTGCTGGGAATCGGGTTGAATAACCTCCTAATGCTTAAAGTATGTAAATGTTAGTGTAATGCTTTCAGCTAAATGTTTATTTTTACCTACTTAAACAAACAAATTTAAGACTATAACAAAGACTCCTAATGTTTTGTGGAAAAAAAATCTGCATTTTACAAAGAATATTCAGAAAATATCCTAGATAAAACACAGATTTTTGTGATAGAAGTAATTAAGAAACATTCTCTGTTTGTTACCAGACCGATGCACACTCCCTCCTCCTGTGGGAAACCGCTGCAGCCGATCCCGTCTCTCTGCCTTTTATATTTGGCGGCCTCCTTTCGAAAACTCCGCCTTCTGACACGGGACCACTGGAGCGCGGGGAGCATGCATCAAGGGTCCGTGGCAGTGAGAAGTCCCCACACACGCTCGCTCTGTGAACTGGCTTAGATGCTTCTCTGTAGCCCCATTTGGTTGCCAAGCGCCGGAGAACCTGGGTTCGGGTAAAAATTTCAGGTCCTCCAACGCCTCCCCCCAAGGATAATTGGGGTGATTGTAGAAAAAAATAATTAATAAAAAAATGTAAGTTACATCCAAAGGGTCAGACTGCATCTATTGCCCAGACTGGATTAATTTCAGGGGGGAAGGGGTGATGATTAAAAAAATAAAATAAAATTCAGCTATTGTTAAAGGGCCTGTGAAGAAAGGGGCATTATGTCTGTTTCTTATTACAATAAAGGCTCCTCAGTCTTTACTGACCCCTAAAGTCCTGAAATCACACCAGAAAGACGAGAAGGCAGTCATCACAGGGGGCAGCGTGAGTCTCCGGCCAAGGTCGTTGATGAAACAAGGGAAAAACAAAAATGTACAGGGCAGGTTGGGTGTGAGGTGGGGGATGGGGAATTATGCTCCATGACCACATCTTCAGAGCTGGGAAAATGCTCCTTAGTCAATTCCCATCGTGTATGACCATGGGTAGCAGAGCAGGCCGAATTACTGCACTGGATGCCCAGACGCGTGCTTTCCTAGCAGAAAGCACCGGGGACTGCAGTCAATGGTTCAGATAATACGTGGGAGTATTTCTGGAGGGATTCAATAGGGGGCAGACAAGGTGCAAGTTCTTCATACTAGAAAGGTGTCCTGTGTGTGTACACAGAGCTGGCTGAGGACACATAAGAGCAAGCGCAGAATTTGGTTTTCTCCAGTCAAGCCTGCCCTGATGTTATTTGTGCACGGCCACAATATTATCTTGCTGCCTTTAGAGAAGATGCTGTAGCGGGGTGAGAAATTGAAAAGTTAACATTTTGGCCAGCTGCCTAGGATAACGACTTTTTGTCTGACAAGCCCTATGACATGGCCTCAATCTCCAATCACTAATTGGGAGGGACTGAGACTAGCCAATAGGCTCATCTAGAGCTGCTTCGGGCCAATGAAGATTTGCCTCGGCCATGTACCGAGTGATCTGCAGCTGATATCAAAGCTTCTGTTAAAAAACAAAACAAAATAAATTCAATACTTTTAGCTTAACAGTGTGTAGTTTAAACAAAAAAAAAAAAAAAAGAAAAAATCAAAAAAATATCCCAGTGGAAAGGGAGTAATAAATAGTGGGTGCCTGAAGATGACTATTATAACATTATGGGAATCAAAGAACTTACCTGAAGGGAACATTTAAGAGGCCATCGCTCGACAGGAAGTGAAAAAAGGCCTGGTGACTCAGCTGAAAAGCGCACCCCTGTCTATGAGGTAGAAGCCTTCACTTTCCAGGATCTTGTAGGACCTTGGTCAGCATTCTGCCATTTTGGTGGGTTTTCCCCCTCCTTTTGATTTTTACAAGGCAGCAAACAAAGGGGCCCAAAACAAGCACTGATGCTGAGTAACAAGAAACAGACTCAGGTACCTTCCGTCTCCCCTCACTTGGATGAGTGGGGGGTGGGATGAAGAGTCTAAGTTATTCTAATGGTAGCCAATTGATTTGGTTTAGAAATGCAGGGGAACATGGAACAAATATTTTTAATTGTCTAGGCAAGATGCACAAAGAAGCTACCAGCACATAGCAAGCCTGTTTAAAAACCACCATCACTGAAAGCTTTTATGTAAGCTGCTTTCAGGCCTCAGCCTCTTCTCCCAACAGGCCCAAGTTCTAACCGCACAGATCCAGACATGACCTCAGAGGGCAGAGACAATTTTCAGTCATGGCTGCAGGTCACCACCTCTGAAGGAGGGAATGATGGGTGCAATGTATAAAAAGTCCTCAGTACTTTTGTATTCCAGTTTGAATACTTTTCTCTTTACATGGAACATTGTAAGGGAATATGGTGCTTCTCATCTTACTGGGCAAGAAATTAAATACCTGTCGATAATTTAACAGTATCTTCGTGACAGAAATATCTTTTAATATAAAGCTGTTAAGTTACCCCTGTTTAAGCTAAGAATAGGCTAAAGTACAACAAAATGTCTCTATGTATCTGAAATCATAACGGGCCGAAAACTTCGGAAACCACCAGCCTCAAATTAACTTCTTAAATTGAGAGACAGCGTATCGTTGATATGAGTATGGGTGGGAGTGGAGGATGACCGAGTGCCCACGATAATTTTCCTTCAGTAAAATTGGGCAATGCAGATTTAATTGCTGAACAATACTGTGTTTAAAAAGACTTACTAAATCCTGAGCATATAGTATTATGTTAGCATTCACAGAATTGGATCTCCATATATAGCTAGCAGATAAACTGGTATAAAGAAAAGAATAACTGAAACAATTAAGTTTCTAACAGCTAAGTTCGATCAGGCTCATTTCTAACCAGCCAGATAACAGAATAAAACCAGGAAGTTGAGCTGTTCAACTGAATGTCTCCTCTCCCTCTAACTGTTTCAACAGTCATGCCTAGGCCTTGCTGCAGACCAAAGCCGGTTTGTTAGGAACAGGAAGAGACTTCAAAAACAAAAGAACAAAAATAAAACAACACCCACCACCCCCAAAACACCAAGTCTTAAAAAAATTGTGGGAGGAAAAAAATCACGTTTTGTATTCTTCTCTTGTAAATCTTTCAACACACGTATATACAACTCTAATGTGAAACGACAAACAAATCTTTAAACCAAAAGATACATATACCATTGACAGAGACACCTATCTATACAAACCTAGCCCACGGGAGGCTACGTCTGTGGCAATGAGGATGGGAGCCTTTCCAGAACGGAACTCTGCAAAACAAGAATGACACTATGAAAACCAAGCTATACACTCAAGGCTAAGTGGTAAGTCTTTTAAAATGGCCAAATAAACATTCCTAGCTACCTGGCCTTCTTACCCTACCATGGCAAAATTTCAGAACATGCTGAGATCTTTTAAATTTAAGGAAAATAATAATTCTTAAAAAAAAAAAAAAATCTTTATTATACTCTCTCCTCTAGCAGAGGGGTCAGAGGAGCAATAGACAAACATTTCCTTCTAATAATGAAGTACCATTAAAATAGCATGGTAAATTTGTTTTAGTATTTTATTATTAGTTTCAATCATACAGTACATTGGTTAGAAATTTTAGTTTTATAAAACGATTCCCCCTAATTTCCCTTTCTCTCCTCTAGCTCTCTATCTAGCCATTACTGGTGACTGCATTCCCCAAACCCATGACCATCTATCGACTATTAACCTGTACTTCTTTAAACCTTCATCTTTTCATCCCAGGTCCCCAACCCCCCTCCACTCTGGCCATCACCACTGTCCTCTACATTTGTGAGTCTGTTGATTAGTTTGTTCTTTCTGTTCCTTAGATTCTGCATATAAGCGAAATCATATGGTATTTATATTTCTTATTTTACTCAGCATAATAACCTCTAGGTCCATTTATGCCATTGCAAATGGCAGCATGGTGATTTTTAACAAAATTATATGATCTAGAAATTTTCCCCTTAAATGATGACACTAAAGTTATCTCCCAAAACAAAAAATGGCGGCGGGGGGGGGGGCACAAGTTTAAAAGATGCAGAACAAAAGGAGAAATCACTTTACCCTGTGAAATAACAGAAAAAAAAAAAAATTTTGGTTTCTGCCCCCAGTTCCTGACATGGGGCTCTTAAAACCCTTGTCAATAGAAATGCTATGAGAATCTTTTATTCCAATATTTAGTCTTTGACCCAGGTTCCTGACAGAGTTCCTAAATCACTGAGATTTCCTGGGTGACAGGACTGTTTTGTTCCGATGAGGTGACACTTAATGGGCTCCTTGATGGGGACTAAGCACCAAAAAAGAAAAAAAAAAAAAAAAACTCAAGCCATGATTAGAAGCTTGGAACTTTCAGTCCCTTTCCCCCAACCTCCAAGAAAGGAAGAGGGGCTGGAGATGGAGTTAATGACTAGTCATGCCTATGTGATGAAGTCTCCATAGAAATCCCCAAAGTATGGGGTTTGGGAAGCTTCCAGGGTGGTTAATATACCTTTAAAGACACTAACTTATTACATAAAAGGGTGGTTTAGGTTGTGAAAATGTGTGACGAGCCAGCATTACTGACCTTAAAGGACAGTGAAGATATGCCCGAATGCCGCCCAAAGTCAGTGAACTAGAGTAGAGCTACGCAAACTTGCCTGCAGGTCTATTGCCTATTTTTTCCTAATAAAGTCTTGTTGGATTGCAGCCAGAATGTTTCTTTACATATTCTCTATGGTCATTTTTTTGCTTGTTGTAACACAAACCATCCTAACATCTACAAAGCCAAAATGTTTACTATCTGGTCCTTTTACAGAAAATCTGAGTTCAAACAGAGTATGAACAATGCTCATTTTTGAACTCACCATTAAGTACCCAATCTCTCTCTGGTTGACTCTTGTCTCCATGGATACACATAGCTGGCCAACTGTAAGAAGGAAAGTGACCAATATTTTAGAAATCTTAAAAAAAAAGGGGGAGGGAAATTGAGCTTTAAAAAGAAGTGCAACTATATGCAATTGTAAAGTTTGTCAGACTATACAGGTAGATGACTATGTCCATTTAAAGAACAAAGTGTATGTTAAGCATTATTAATATTATACAACATCCACAATACCAATTTCGAAACTCCTAATTGTAAAACCTGGGGCCAGTCAATTACCTCAGCGCTGTACTCACCCATCTCTGCGCATCCTTCGAGTGAGGTCATCACAGCGTCTCTTCGTCTCTACAAATATTATTGTCTTATTTTCCTTTTCAGCCATTATTTCCTCCATGAGTTGGATCAATCTGAAGACGAGACCAACAACATTACAGTCATCCAAAGACCTCCCTAAACTTTACGCAGAAGCTATGCCTGCAGTATCAACCCCCACAGCTATAGTACTTTTAACATCATTTTCTATACAGCTGATAATTATCAAAGCTGAGATTCAAATCCAAGGATCAAGAATCCTTTGCCTTTAACCAGAAGGTTCTGATAAGTGTTATGATGGAAACCTAGCAATGCTTTTGGTATTTTCAGGCCTCAAAAAAACATTAGTTTCTTTAAATGCTTTAATTTTGGAGGTTTATTAGGAAAAATTTATCAGCATTATCAATATAGTGAACTCTCTCATACTTGTGGTCTTTTTCACTTTCCATGCAGACATCCACAATCTGGAGGATGTTGTGGTTGGCACTCAACTCCAGATTGCCTACATTGATCTGGGTGTAGTCACGAAGGAAGTCCTCTGCAAGCTGTCTTACTTCTTTTGGCCAGGTTGCACTCCACATCAGTGTCTGCCTATCAGGCTATAAAGAAAGAAAGGCTTTTAGGCTGAAGAACTGCATTAGGCAAAGGACATAAACAGCGCACTACCAGCTTTACGCACCCTGATTTGGTCAACAATTTTACGAATCTGGGGTTCGAAACCCATATCAAGCATTCTGTCAGCCTCATCCAGTACAAGGTAAGTACATCGGCGAAGATTTGTCTTTCCCGACTCCAAGAAATCTATCAGGCGCCCAGGAGTAGCAATGCAGATCTCAACACCTGTAAGACAAAATTGAAGATCTAGCAACTAAGAATTCTTTACCCACTGTCCAAGCCTCAGCAAACTAAGAAGCAACTAGCTCTACTAGTGTATTCAATGCTGCGGACTAGATAAATTTTAACATAGTACTTGAAAAAGCACGATGTATGGAGCATTTATGTATAACAATCAAATCTTCAAAAAGTATTAAGTTTCTAGCCACGTTGAGCTAGAATACTATTTCCAAAATAGTATTTTAACCATACCTAAGAAATTTTAAGCTGCTAAAAATGCTAATTTTCCCCATAGGAACCCACTATTTTTCTCTTTAATTTCATTCACAGAAAACTGGCAAAATAAGATAAACTAATAATTTTCTTATATGCTGAATTTTAAAAAAATTACCTCTCTCCAAGTCTCGAATCTGGGGACCTTTAGGAGCACCTCCATAAATGCAAGTACTCTTCAATCTGGAACATTTGCCATAGTCATCAGCCACCTGCTGTACTTGTTGGGCAAGCTCTCTGGTAGGAGCCAGGACCAGACACTGGAACAAACAAACATACACCTGAGACACATCCTAACTTAAAAGGTCATCTAATTCTTTTTCTGTTGGTTTGACTTGGTACTTTCAAAGTATGTAATAGGGTGTGAGTTTGGGAAGGCAAGGATATAAAAGACAATGCACTGGAATGTGGCAAAAAGTTATAGAGTATTTAGCATGGAGAACAATGGTTTACTTTTCAAATAGAATTCATTACTGTGTACGTACTGGTTTTAACTAAACAACTTGCAAAGTGAATAAATGGCTTTAAAATACCCCTGCAACAAAACCATGGATTAAACAGTAGTTAAGAAACAAGAATGATAGGAGAGCTGGCATTTTTCTGACTTCTAGTTTAAGCTCTTGCCAGTCACATTAGGCAAAAACAAAGACGTGCAATCTAGTAAGTAGTTGGCCAACATAATATAAAATTAAGATAGTTTGAAACAGGTTATCATCTACACTGTTACCAATGACTCTTACTCTATGTACTGATCCATTACATAATACCTACTGATAAGCTAACTCAGCTATATAGAACATGTATTACATGATACAAAGTAACACATTATTTCTTTTTGTAAATATTGAGACATAACTGTAATAATGCACATCTTTATAAATATAGCACGTGCAAGCTCAATTAAAAAAATAAAAATGTACTTTCCAAATGTTTAAAGGTTGTTGCTCAAATCTCATAATAGCACAAGTGAAAATAATCAAACAAGAAAATCATGCTGCCCTATTAACATTTACGAAGTATCACTTAATCACAAAGAATACACATCCCAAACCTGACTTAAAACCACACAGCAAGGACCTCATTTCATATCTCTTTTGTATCCCTCATAAAATCACTGAGCAATTAAGAACTGCACTTGAATTAACGCCTGTGTATTAAGGTAGTATGCATAGTGGTTAAGAGTAAGACTAAAATTCAAGCTCAGCTATTTTATAGCTGTATGACCTTGGACAAGTAACTTAATATTGCTGCCTAAAATTTATCAGTAAGATGAGAATAACATACTTCTAGATATGGAAAAAGGGATTGAGAATGAAATCTGAAAACACATGTACAGTACAGTACCTAAAACACAATAATCATAAAATTGCAGTTTTTCTTAGAATTATAAGCAAACTAAAACACACTTACAATTGGACCATCTCCTCTTTCCAAGTATGGCTGGTGGTTAATATGAACAATTGCAGGAAGCAAATACTGAGAGGAAAAAAAAGAGTCTTATAAGAAAACTAAGCCACTATTTTAAAAGCTCTAAATTACTGCAGTAATCGATAATACATAACTAGGAAAGTTAAAACAGTACTCACAACTCTCATACACGTGCAATGTAAATTTAAACATGAAATGCTGCCACATATTTCGTATAGCTAAAAAATATTACCTATGCTATCTGAATTCAAATTTTATGAAGTACTGAGAATATATGGGAGAATCTGAATAGCAAAATAAGTTACCCCAATGCTAAAAATCTTTCCATGCTGGTACATACCGCCAATGTCTTCCCAGAGCCAGTCTGAGCAATGCCCACCATATCCCGGCCACTAAGAGCCAATGGAAATCCCTGGCACTGAATTGGAGTTGGTTCTGTGAAGTGCTGATCCATCAGTACGTCCATTACATACTCTGTAATAGGACAGATGTTACTCCTTTTAAGTAAAACTAAGAACACAGCCAAAAAGAATTTAATAAAACTGTTAAGCTTACTGAAGGAAAGATTTACTCAGCTTTACCTCACTCCAACAGAAGTGTTTTTCTCTTTAGTTACTAAATCTCTGATCTGCTGACTACTCCCTCTCAGAAGGATGCTGCTGCCATGGCCATCTACCTTCCCCCTCAAAAACTTGAGAACCACTGCCCTCAAGCATCTAATAGGACATTGGCACATGGTAGTCACACAGAGTTTGCCAAATTCAAACTATATCCAGCTAAAAAATCATTCCATTCTTGTGTTTTCTAAATCAGTAAACAGATAAGCATGCAACAATATGTTATTTACTTCTAGCCTTGAGCAGATTTTTAAAAATTTACGTAACATAAATTATCTTCATGAAAGACATTCTACTAAGGTTTTCAACAAAACCTTGAATATGGGTTGAAACCTTTAAATGATCTATTACTCATGTTTACCATTCAACCCAAATTAATTAAGATTCTGGATTGGTGAACACTCACGTGGGAAGTTAGCATGATGGAAGGCAAATACAGGTTTAGGACAAACATCTCCCCCTCTCACTGTTATCTCCTTCTTACGACGTAGTTCATCAACCTCATACTATGGAGGAAAAGTAAGACAAATTAGGAAACAAGTTATTCTAACCATGCAAAACTTTATGTTCCAATCTAGCTGAACAATTATCATATAATTTGAAATTAAAATGGAAAGTGTTTGGATATTTCCAACATTGTAAGTCAATGAAACAGGTTGATAAGAGTTCTACTTTTCACATGGAAAAGATAAAATACAGAACTTGGAACAAAGTGCTTTTTCCATGATACTTCTGAACAAGTAACCACAATGGGTAGAGACCAAAGGAATCATGAGATTAAAATGACAAAGAAAAGTACACAATGCTAATATTTAAAATTTAACTTCAGAGATAAAAAAAAAAAGATCTTATATAGTTAATATCATTTATGACAAATTGGTTCGAAGCATAACCAACGAAGGAGAACCAAGCAATCAACACATTAGGTACATATTTAAGCTGGTTCCTCTTATGAGTACTAGCAGTCTTAATAAGAAGCTAAGGAAAGTAACACTGTACTAGAATACATACAACAGCAACAGCTGTATATGTGTAAATCCTGGCTAACATGTCTACTTGGTTTATTAATGTGTATTAAAAAGGGTAAATAAATAAACAACTCCCCCAAAACTTACTGGAGTCAGTCGTGCCACTTCTGGATGTTCCACATAAAAATTCTTCTCAAACTTGGGAAGCTCACTCAAATCCCACTTCTTTTTACGCAAACGCTCCCCAGGATTACCAAATTTCTTCGGAGGAAGGCCACCACCACCTCTTGCTCCAAATCTAGAATTATTAAAATTTTAGTTCATTAGTTTTAAAGCAATATAACTCAGGTGCCATAAAAACATGTAAAAAGATGGGACTCTAAGGATACTACCAGCCCCTCTAAAGAGAGCATTCCGTTACTCTTATATGAGGGTACTATTCAACAATATTGCTATAGGTATGACTGCAATAGGTGAAAAGTTAAAATTTACTATATTTAGAAAAAAGTATCATGGGAATTAAAACCAGACTCTGGAATCCAAAGAGGTTTGAATTTTGATTCTGCCACTTTGAGCAAATTATTTAACTTCCCTGGCCCTCAATTTCTTATGCAGAAATAATACTAACACCTATTCCAGAAGTTGCCATAAAGATGAAGTATGTGTACAGTGCTTAAAAGTTTATGGTGTAGTAAGCACTCAGAACTAAGACTTAGAACTCCATCAGGGACCAAGTACTGTTTTAAGTGGTTGAGATACTAAAGTGAATGAAATGGAAGGCTCTACTCCTCTTGTGTAATATTCAGAAGAAGGTAAGGGAAGACATTAGTTTAAGCTTAAATTATGGGTAAGATACTTCCAATGAGTCTCCTCATTGGAATGAGTCTTCTGTGACAAGCACTCCTTCTGTCTGCTAATCTGCTAAGGAAAACTACTAGGACCTCAAAAAAACTGATAGGCTGTTCTTCACCTTTAGTTTATGCTAATATATACAGCCAAAACAAAGATTTAGGACCTTTCCTATCTCTTCATTTCCACCTTTACTTTATGATCTTTTTGTTCTCAGGCAAACTGCACTATTATAAATTTACCAAAGAAACCACTTGGATTTAAAACCAATCTTTTTGCTTTATCTAATTTTCACATCAGACAAATCCAGTTGGAATACAAATATGGTCACTAGCAGAACTTGAAATGTTCTTTTCTAGAAGAATCCTAATACCTAAGATGGCTTTCATGTCTGTATTTCAACCTATTAAAGTAGGGGGCATTGTTTGATATACCAATAGTACATAGCATGTTTTCGTTCCATTGCTTTACTCCTGAAAACACTATACTGAACATCCCTTCCACTCTAACCCACTCATAACATCTTGCAGATGGTGCCACCTTATAATTGACAGGCAGTAGTTGTACTATTTTAAAGGGCCTTAATTTCCTGGAATTCAAACCACTGTTAAAACTCTGGCTTAAAGACCCAGCTAGTTATTTCTCTAAATACAAAGATTGATGGCAGATTTTCTGGAGTATCCACATTCAATAGGTAGAACTGGGTTAATCCTGATTCCATTTATACTACAGGAAAAGCATACTGCACAGGGATACACATATCAAAGACAAAACATTCCTATCTGCAATATGGCCTCAGGTCCAAAGTTCAACATTTCAAAGCTGCTGCTGCTGCATTCCAATGCTACGGACCTTAAACTAAGTATTTAGAAAATAGAACTTTTCAAAATAAGGTTCCTTTTAAAGTTGATTCAAAGTTGCCCTTAAAAAATTATTTTTCTTTTTCCTTATTGCCTTGGCTAATTATCCAAGACATACTATCTTACACGAAACATATTATCTTGAAGCACAGAGTTCTTTATAAATATGCTGACTTCAATATTCAAGAGAGTCTTCTTTTACTCTTGTAGAATTTTTAGCGCATTTGTACCATCCTTTAAAGATGCATGTATCCTCATCCCTAGCATACTGTGCTGCTCGTTAAATGTTTTTGAGTATAAAATTTAATTTGGCTTTACAATAAACGCAGCTTTGAAGAGTTATATATTAACATGCAATATGCTAGTTGAAATAAACTGCACATTTTTAGATAGTACATGTACACTTATCTCACTCATTCCCTTTTCAAATAATTTCAGCTCTTTAACATTCAGTTAAGGACTGAAGAGCAACTGAAAACAAAGTAAACTTCATAGTAAAGGCAGTCAAGGCAGACCTTATTAAAGAATTATCATTTTGTTTTTTAAAAATATCATCTGATACTAAAAAGTCAATATGAGATAAAGTATGGGACAGTAATCCACACTTTTCTCTTTTCAAATTTTTATTATTAAAGTACATTTACAATTCAATTAATTAGTAAGGCAAACACCCATAGGAAAGAAACAGATGATTACCAATACCTTGGTAGCTTCTATGGGCCTATTTCAAGTTTAGAAACCCCACCAAAATCATCTCGAATTTTAACCATTCCCATACCTTTTGCTTTTTAGTTCTGTCATATTTGTACATATCCTTATATGCATTACCCTAGCACAACTTGCTTTATTCAATATTGTGAGTCATCTGTGTTGATACAAGCTTCTTTTCTTATTGCTGTTGTATTCTACTGTATGAATACCCACAGTTAATCCAGACATTTGATCTGTTTCCAATACTGTCATGAATGATGCTGGTATAAACAACTTTGTATAGGAATCCTGGGACCTGTCTGCAAGAGTTTTTCTAGGCCTTAGGGTCTAGGGTATAAAGTTCAAGAGAGGTATTACTGGGTGATTTTCAACTTTACTAGTAATGTTTTTTTCCTAAGCAGTTGTACTGAAATTCACTTCTAAATTTAGCTATATTGTGAAACACTAAGCAAACATTCCACTCCTATACCCCCAAACTTAACACGAGTCAAATATTTTTCTTCCCAGCAAAGTATAAATCAAAACAATTTTTTTATTTTGTAAATTAAGCGATAATTGAGGTGCTTGTGACTAGAAAATCTGATACGTGTATATGAACAAAAGACAAAAAAGAAAATATTAACAGAATTACTACAAAGAGACAATTCCCAAGAACAATGTAAAGGCAATTATTATCCTCATCTTCATATTAGAAAATAGGCTCAAGAAGGTTTAAGATATTAACCAAGGTCACATATACGTTAAGGAGCGTCACTTTACTTTCTAAAGAAATGATCTTCACTACAAAAAGATAACAATAAATCAGCATGTATCTACCTCGTAAGCAATTTTTTCGTTTAACTGACATTAAGATTTGAATTTCAGTATCTGGGAGACTTCAGTTCTAATCCTGTTAACTTCCAACTCTGTAACTGCCGTTACTACACCAAACATTTTCTAGCTAGGCCGAGAAGTTATTGTTTCAGTCCAATTACAGAAAAACAGACCGAAACATGGAAGGAAAAACTACAGTAATGACCAAAAAAAAAAACACTCCCTTCCTAACTAAACATTTAGATGGCAATTCGTTGCTTTATATGCCAACGTGCGTGCTTCAAATTACGTAAATACGACTAAAACGAATTTAAAGGTATTTTTTGAAAACTAGAAGTCAGCCTTTTAGTCTCTAGTTTCAAACCAGGTTTCCAGTTCCATTAAGTCATCTGTGGCGACAGAGAACATAAAGGAAGCCATTTCACATTAAGGTTTTCCTAGGCTGAACTCGGAGACCTCATTCTCTTCTCGACACGAACATCTGTGTTTCACAGAGGGAGGCTGAGGCCAGGAACGATCAAATGACTTGCCTAAATCGGCCGGGCTCGGGACTGCGACCGCCCAGCCGCCCCTCCCGCACCCCGCGGGGCTAGGGCCGAACCACGCTACGACAGCAGTCCGCAAGGAGTTGGGGCGTCGCCAAGGTACCATCCCCCGCTTCCACCATGTCATCAGTGATCTCCGGGCCCAAGCCCACCCAGAGGCCCGAGCCCACAATCGCTATCATGGTCCGGGTCGTCTGGTCTCCCAGAGTCGGGAGCCTTGCTTCCAAGCCTGCAGGCCGCTCAACGTCTCCCGCTAGACCGCGGGCTGCGGTCTCCTCAGGAAGCAACCGCCCCACCCCCCACGCACACCCAGGCCTCTCCTCTCCTCCACCCCCCTTACCCTCCACGGTCACGATCCCGGTCCCGGTCCCCAAAGCCGCCTCCGCGCATGGTCCCAAATGGGTAAAGATCTGGGAGCGGGGCACGGATGGCCGCGCTCGGGAGGGCCTGCGGCTCCGGTCTGGTGACGACCGATGGCGGCGGCGCCTCCGCTGTTGGGGCGGCGGCAGGCGCGGCGCTCTCTCGCTCCGACGCGCTGTCTCCCGTCGCAGACGCCACCGTCGCCGCCTCTCTCGTCGGAGACGGGAGCAAAACACAGAGAATCGGGATTATAAAGTTAGTGGGTAGGTTTGGCTACGCTCAAACCCGGCGATGCCGCGGTTTAGGCGTCTCCTTCCTTCCCGGCGACTGCACAAAATGGCGGCCGGCACCGAGACTGCTCCAGCTTAACGCTACATACGTCGGAGACGATACGTAAACAGCGTGTCGGAAGAGCCCGAGGGCTTCGCGGAGTACTATGGGTATTCTTGGAAGCATTTTACGTTGGTTGCGGAGGTGGACGCACTTTGCGGTCGGTAGAAGTAAAACAAAGTACGGATTAGGCGTAGAGTTCTCGTGCCGCCTGAACTGGAACGTGGGGTGGGGGTGGGGAGAAGAGCCTCCGGTGCTACGTAACATTCTTTGCGTCGTTAGCCCCCCACTGTTGCGAAGATGCGTAGTCTGCGTAACGCATTCTGTTTGGAGAATAGAGGATTTTGTTGGGTTCCACCGTGGGACGGAATGGCGCCCGCCTGTGCAAGTTGCTTTGCAGAGACAATAACTAGCCTTTATAGTGCAGTAGTTAAATTTCCGGGCCTCCAGGTGCCAAAAGTCCAAGAGGATCTTTTGCGTTCTTGGCTGGCGCTGCGGCTAGATAGCTCTGCCGCCTTGCTCTAGGTTTGCTGAGAGTGGCCGCACGCCTTGGCGCCATTTCTTTTCGGTTGCCTCTCACTGTGCTGTCGCCGGCAGCCATGATGGATGCGCCTTGTCCGTTCTTTGGGGAGTTGGTCAGGTGGCGACGATCTCAGCTGGGTTAAAACATTCTTTGCTACAGTACAGTTCATGCTCTCAACAGAATATTTACACTGTACCCGGCTGAGCAAAGTTGGCAAACCACCAAAATGTGGGTGGAGCCACTTTTAAGGTAGACTGCCTTTAAACAGGCGCCGCGTCGGGAAGACCCCCCTCGGCCGCCATTAGGCCGTTATTTTTGTCCTCCCAAAAAAGTGAACTTTGGCAGAGAAGTTTCCGATTATGAAGTGAACCTATAGTATACATTTTTCATTTTTGATATATGTGTTTTCCTCCTAAAGATAGTTGAAGCTTACTTTATTTTACTAAACAGGTTTTCATTAAGTAGGGCTGCCTAGTAATTTTATTATTAACAGTCAAGATTGCTGGAAAAAATGAAAATATGCTTTGCTTAATTCACCTTTTTTGAAAATCTAACATTACTTTACCATATGATCCAGCAATCACACTCTTTGGTATTTACCAAAAGATTTGAAAATTTATGTCCCCATAAAAACTGGCCCAAGGACATTTATAGCAGCTTTACTCATAATTGCTAAAGCTTGGAAGCAACCAACCTGCCCTTCAATAGGTGAACCAATAACCTGTGGTAGGTACCTCCAGACAATGAAATATTTAGTGTTAAAAAGAAATAAGCTATTAAGCCATGAAAAATCTTGGAGGAACCCTAAATGTATATTAGTAAATGAAAGAAGCCCTGAAAAGTCTATATATTGTATGATTCCAAATGTATGGGAGGAGACAAGAGAATTAAAATGTTAATCAAGCTACAGTCACAGATGTAATATGCTGATCAGCCTTGCAGCCAGGCCAGGAGGACACCTTCAGAACAAAGGAAGATTTCTGCTGAATTGTTAACAGCCCATTCCCCACACCTGTGAAGGGGAAACAGGAAGCAAGAGTCATTCCCTATGGCTAAAACGGGGGGGGGGGGACGGGGGACACACGACACCTCTGGAGTAAAGGCTGGGAACTGCCAGCAGGCCTTTCACTGTATGCACATATCAAAGGAAATGGGAACTAAAGGAAATGGGAACTAAAAAATGACATACAGACTGAATTCCCTGAACTCTCAGGGTCCCTCCCAATGCCTTTACTCTTGCTGTCTCTTTCACTGTCCCTCTCACTCTGCCTCTGAGAAGAAACCACACTCTGTAGAGTATTATTCCTTTTCTAATAAACTTTCCTTTTGACTCAAACTTTGTCATGTGTGTCCAAGTCTTTCTTCGCTCTCCACCAAAGGACCCTCTTCTCTCGGTGCAGGGCTTGGTTTCCCCATCACTCGGGCAAATTTGCCCTGTCCTGTATTACAACTATACAGGTAGTAAAAAGATCAGTGGTTGCCAGGGGTTAGAGGGAGGAAGAGATGAACAAGTGAAGCACAGAGGATATTTAGGGCAGTGAAAACTATTCCGTATGGTACCATAATGGTAGGTACATGTCATTATACAATTATCCAAACCCATAGGCTGGAGGAGGGACAAGCTGAAATAGAGGGGCAGGTTCATGTTTTTAAATAAATTCCCAACATTTATAGGGGTGTTCATTAGATAGAGAATGAGTGGGGTCAGGAAAGTTGGCAATGTCCTGCTGAGAATAGAATGGAAAGGAGGAAAATTGACCACCAAGTACATAATTATTTACAGTCGATTGTACTTTAGAAATATGAAGACTTAATAATGTGTGGCACCAAAAATCAGAACATAAGGACAAAGACAGTGAAAACATCAATGGGTCAGTTAAACACCAATTGGTGTCTTTAACATATTATTATATAATGTGAAGGAAAATGCTGGTATTTACAAAATTTGATCATAGAAGCAAAATATATTTTACACACACTTGGAGGAAAACCAACTAAGCATTAGGGTTATCTCCGAGGAAAGACTGTGCCAAATGAAGACACCATGCCTAAGCACAAAAGCACACAAGCACACACACTCCTGATCTGGGAATGGTTCAGACTGGTACAGAAATCAGGCGAATCAAAGGACTTTTGCTTGGTATATCTGTGTAATTTTAGGCACATATGTTTGAGAGTTTATGGGGGCAATACAGGCCTAGTGTTTCCCCCTAAATTGGCTCCTGCTCAGAGTAAGTCAGTGTAAGCAAATTCACATGGCTTTATTACCCCCTCTACCTATTGGAATCACTGTCAAGACCAGTTCTTAGACTGGGAAATGGGGAGTTGACTTCCATGGTAGTACCAGTGAACTGAATTGAGATCGTTGTGTTCAGAACAGGTTTTTTTTTTTGCTCTCTGTTAAGGGGTGAAACTTACTCAGGGAAGGGGGTGAAGGGCAGGCTGGCAATGCAACCATCCAAGAGCTACCCAAGGGAAAGGGTGTCTTGTCAAGACAATGTGAATATCCAGGGTGCCTGGCAAGTCTTTGTATCTGTTCCAAACCTGGCCAGGCTAACCCCAGACAAGGCAGCTCTCTCATAGTTATCTGTACTGATGCTTTCTAGCACTTAACCACGTTTGGCTATTTGGGTGATTTTCCCTGCAACTCTACTTCTCAGGGATCGTCGGTCTTGATTAAGCATTACTATATTTGTTGTACTTGGCACCTAACTGGTGTCTCAATATTGGCTAAATGCAAGACAATGTGCTTTATTTCTTAGGGATACATATATAGGTAGTGTGAGATAAAGAAATGTATGGGAGTGTTTGACAGCAAATTTAGAAAAATGAATAATTCTGTGAGGGAGAAAAGAGATTTAGTCCTAGAGGAGGATATCCAGGGGTCCTCAATTGTATTGGTAATGTTTCATTTCACAAGTATTGATTGTATTATTTTTGTACTTTTAAATATATCATAATACATTTAAAATGTACATATGGTGAATGAATGAGGTTGCCTGTAACAGGCCATCAGAGTCCATTAATAAATCAAGGTTTAAATCATGGTAGCCTTATTCTGAATCTAAGTTCATCAAGCAACTTCAGCTTCACCTGAACTTGCTCATTGAGGCAATGGGTTTTTCAGGTCCATCTTTATATCTGGTCTGCTTGACATTATATTCTATTCCTCAGTGTCATCGGCATCCTGGTATACTCTCCCTGTGTGCAAGCAGACTAAGGCATCTTTCTAGAAATTAATCCATACTGGGACACTAAACATACTGAAGACTAAAGTTGAAGGCCTCACCCTGAGGCACAGAACATTCACCGCCATATGCGATATCTTGGGAAAAATCGAACTACCTTCCCAGGTTGAAACTCTTCTCTCCGTGCCTGCCTTCAGACTTATATAGTCTTAAAAATGTTGTTTACATCCTGTGTTGCTATTTAACTTTCCAACAGTTTGTGTTGTGTCCTTGACCATATTGTGAGCTCTTGAAGATCAACTCTCCCACTACCCAAAGGGCCCAAGATAATACCCCGTAGAAGACAGTTACACTGATGACCTGCAAGGAACCATGTCTCCTGGTATTCAAACCCCTGTGTAATCCCCTCCCACAATGACTCTGGGTTTAGTGAGTTACTACTTGCTTTGGCCAATGGGACATTAGCAAGCCTGAGGCAAGTAGAGGCTTGATAAGCGCTTGCCCTCTTGGAATCCAGTTGCCATGTAAAAGAAGCGCAGGCTAGACTACTGAATGATGACAGGAAGAAGTCCTGCCCTTTCAACCATCCCTGCCAAGACCCCAGGTATATGAGTGAGGCCATTTTAGACCTTCCAGCCAACCCATAGCTGCATGAGTGAGCTGTTTCCTTGTCCCTAAAAGAATGCCTCATCTTTTTTCAGATGTTGTCATGCTAGGATGTGAAGGCAGAACTGCTGTAGCCATCTTTTGACCATGAGTGGAGCTTTTGGAGAACAAAATCAGCACATTGAGGATGGGAAAATGACATTATAGAGTTGCTGAATTAACTCCCTATGAAGCTAGTTGACTTGTGGACTTTTTATTATATGACATACATAGTCCCTCATTATTTAAGTTACTTTGAGTTGGGTTTTCTGTTACTTGAAGCTGAAGGCATTCTAACTGATACATTCCCCAACCGGTTCAACTGGTACAAGTACAACATTTTTGAAATGCCCTGCATATCATATATAATAGACTTTTGATAAGTTTGTCATTGCCAAGAAAATAAAAGATTTTGTGGTAGAGACTGCTAATTGCTTACCCAACAACCATTTTTCCTTTCCTCCTTAATTACAGAACTCTGAATTTTTGCTGGGCCTATTGCTATCTAGAACAAAAAAGACTATTTTCCTACCTTCTTGTGTATAAATGTGGCCATGTGACTAAGTTCAGGCCAATGAGCAGAAGTGTTGTGTGGGAGGGCTGATTCACAGGAGCTGACGCAGCTGGAAGAAAACTTTTTGTCCTTCTGCCTTTCGCCTTGCTTCCCCCAACTTGGTTTCTCTGACTAGAGTTTCAGGCACCATCTTAGGCTATGAGCTGACCTTGAGAATGTAAGCCAAGGGCTAGACTGTTCAAGCAGAAAAAGGTAAGGCTGGGTCCTGATGGGAAAGTAGAACCACCATAGCAGCTCTGGACTGCCTGGCTTCAGATTTCTTGTGTATGAGAGAAAAATCAATCTCAGTTTTATTTAAGGCACTATTACTTTGAGTTTTTCTCTTCTATTCAGCCAAGTAAAATCCCAACTAATACAGTCTGTTTAACAACTTTCCTTTTAAAATTTTGAAGACTAGTGTGGAAGAGTATGAATAATGAAGAATCTTCTACCTCAGTGTTAAGCAAGCCCTTCCTGGGTTCCTTCCTGACGCAGCATTTGTGAGGCACTTTTCTGTGCTTCGATTGAAGTTCTAGATTACAAGTAATAGAATCCAACTCTGGCTAACTGAAGCAGAGGGAAATTTCTCAGAAAGACATCAGGAGTCATTGAATTGGCAGGAGGCCGGAGAACCATCCTGGGAGTGGACAGGAGTCTGGGCAGCTCTGTAGTACTAGGAGTTAGAACCTGCAGTCTAGCAGCAGGAACAGCCTGCTCAGATCGCTGTCACTGTTGTTGGCCCTGCTGTCATTGTAAAAATGAGTGGCCTCTAACTCATGTTCTCATCCTTCTGATTATCACTCAGTAACCAATGTCCCAAGATAGATGACAGGAATTGAGGAAAGGTAATTTTTAAAAAGAAACCAGGGTATTATAATAATAGAGAAATGGAAACAGTATAATAAAAAATTATAAACATTCACCATACCCAAGAAGCCAGAGTCAGATGGAGGAGACTTGACTGGCAGCAGCTTGGTATCTAAGGTCTCAATCCTTTTCCTCTCCATGAAAGACTTCCCTTCTGTGAGTCTAGCCTATTGTATTACCTATTTTAGTTGTGGCCACCCTACTCTGATCTCTTGGCTTTGTCCTTGTTTTTTTCTTGTTCCTTAACAAATGATTGAATGGGAAGTTAGAAAGGGATGGCAGAGGTCATCACTTTCAACCTCTTTATTTTCTATATAGATACTAGGTTTCCCCAGATGTTGACTTGCATGTTTCTGACTGTAACTGGTATTGAATTCAGATTGTGTCTTGTACGTCCTGGTGTTTGACCCTTGACTGTACCTGATTCTTCCTGTTATGGGATTATGTCCCCACTAAAATTAATATATTGAAGTCCTAACATCTAATACCTCAGAATTTCACCTCATTTGGAAATAGGGTTGTTGTAGATATAATCAGCTAAGCTGAGGTTATACTGGAATAGGGCCTTTAACCCAATATGACTGGCATTCATATGAAAAGGAGAAATTTGGGCACAAAGACAAGCAGACTCAGGGAAAATGCCATGTGAAGATGAAGGCAGAGATCGAGGTGATCTTTCTACAAACCAAAGAATGCTGAAGATTACCAGCCAACCATCAGAAGCTAGGGGAGAGGCATGGAACAGTCTTCCTCACAGCAGTCAGAAGGAGCCAACCTTGATCTTAGGCTTTTAGCTTCCAGAACTGTGAGACAATAAATTTCTGTTAAGCCATGCGGTTCGTAGTACTGTTATGGCAGCCCTAGCTAACTTATATATTAACCTGCCCAGGTAAAATCCTTAATCCCTTTTTGACACATCTTCATTTCTGTTCATGATACAAACGTGTTCTCCCTCATGGGTTAGAGAAATTTGTTAACAACCAACTGTGACTCTGCCTTCTCGTCTTCTCTTTATATTCAGCCTCACACCAAATCTCAACAACCTTTTTGAAATGTCTATCCATTTCATTGCTACCACCCAGTCCCATTCTTCATCATCTCGCATTTGAATTATTATAACTGTTTCTTAAATTGTCTCCCTGATACCAGTGTTACTTTATCCATTTTTCCATGTCTCTACCAGATTAGTCCTCTAGCTTCTCCATGCCAACAACTTCCATCAAAGCATGCCTGAAGCTTTTCCTTTTTTTTCCACTCTAAGCTTTCCCATTGCTTGCCTGCCTTTGAGCCTCTACCAAAAGCTAATGAAGGTCACTGACTCTCTTGCTGTATTAAACTCTGAACAAATAGACTCTGTTCTCATTTGGTGTTCTTTATTTCCACAGAATAAATAATGGAGGAAAAGGCATGCTTTTTCTAGTGCATTTTTTAACATGGTGGGATGTAAGCCTAAAGCTGCAAGCAGCATCTTGGCTATTCTGAAGGGAAAGCCTGTCTGAGAACAATAGCGACATGGAAATAAACAGAACAGGCCATGGAGACAGGGAGAATAAGTCCTGATGATGCTATTTGAGATCGTGACTCCAGCTGTGACTAAAGTCAGCTCTACTTCTGGACTTTGCAGTTTCATGAGCCAATGAATTCCTGTCCTTTGTTTGCTAGTTTGAGTTTCTGTGGCTTGCAACCAAAAGAGTCATGACCAATAAAATCTTTTTAGTTCCTCCTGCCCCCTTAGTATAAGGAGCCAGAGCTATTTCTACAGTCAGGTGGAGAGTGAAGACTGGAAAGCCCTTATGCTTTGGTCACTGGTGACAAATTGAACTCTGACCTAGAAAAGTTCAGTGGGCACTGCACAATCTGCTGTGCTGTACCAAAGTTGGGCCCCACGGTTACAGCTTTTTAGTTCACATTCCCATGCTCAGCTACCGTTCTCCCTCCAAAGCAGGACAGATCAGAGTGGCTGGACCAGCATGGTTTATAGTCTTAGCCACATGCTGTATTAAAACCAGCCGTCCCACAGAACTGTAGGCTCTTGTGTTGAGCCCTGGTTTACTACCATACTGCCCACCTCTTAATAAGTTCTCCTGGTCTGGGAGTACTACTCAGCTTAACCGAGAAAGAGTCTCAGAATTTCAAATCTTGGGACTTTTATTTCCTTCATACCAAAAGGCTCTGGGCTCCTATACACATGAGTCCATTCTCCAGGGCTCGGCACACCAGGGAATCTCTAGGAGAGGCTCAGTTTTTTTATCAAGTAACAAAATGTTCCCTTCTCTAGGACAAAAGGTATACATTTGTGTTCTAAAAGGAGCCATTTCTTAAATGGCTTTGCAGAATATAGAAAATCTGCTTCTAGGTGATTTTATCTCTGTTTATGTGGAGAAGCAGCTTCTGAGGTTTAAAAAAGTAAAATGAGGGAAAAAAAAGCTTTTATTTCTCAGTATCCCAAGCTGTGAACAATTCTGCTTGTCAGGTTGGTCTCTTTGTTTTCAAATCCTGGCTTCTATACTGTGCACATGCTGTTCTTCAGCTTAAGCTTTCCTCTCCCATTTTTTGAACCCCACAGTCCAAGACCACTCTGCTGACTCTATATACTTTGTTGTATATTCTTTAGCACTTAGCATTCAATGTACAATTGATGAGTGAATGACTTAAAAGATAATCAAATACCTTTTGTAACATATGGTACTTCCACTACTTGAATTTTGTACAAGTTGTTGCAACATAAGAGATTAAATTTGAAATTTACAAAGATTGTCATTGCAAATATTTTAATTTTTAAATATTTTTATCATACATACATTTTGAAAACTAAACTTTTGTGTAACAGTTAGAAAAAAACAATATTCTTATATACATTTCTAATTAGTATTTGGAAATTTTACATTTAAAATAACTTTAATATTTAAAAAGATTTTGAATTCTCTAAAACTTAAAAAAGCCATGCTACCATTATCATCCAAAATTGTAAAGTTCCTTTTTACCTTCCATTTTATCTTCCCAATAAATATGTATATATCAGAAGTATGTTTTTTTAAAAGTAATTTCAACTTGTCAAAAAGTCAAATGATTTAAAATTTAGCTTAATTTACTGTTTCTTTTCTGTTGCTATAAAGGTGAATGTAGTTTGCTATTGCAAGTAAAAACAAGCTTTTTTTGTGTGTCCTTCTTTATATGTCTCCCTCCTCTGGAAGTGTCGCCACCTCTGTAAGTGTGGAAATCTGTAGTAGAGTGGGGCATTTCTGAGCTCTTAGACTTTCCTTCTGCTTAGTGGCTCACTCTAAAAAGCTGAAGTAAGAGAATAAGGTATACCTTCCCTAACTAGTTTTCAATAGGTTCATACATTCATCTATGTATATATTTTCCTGAATTGACATACAATGTATTGTTATAAATCAGGAACTTTTAAGATAAATATAAGATTTAAATCTCTTGCTGACTTTCCTTTAATAACATATGAAAAAAAACCCAAACTCTTACTTCAAGATCTGAAATTTGAGACTGCTTTTCCACTTCTTCAGCTCCTAATAAGCACTAAGAAGCAATTTGCATCAATTCACCACCTACTCCTTGGCATCCCCAATTCCTCCAGCAGTTATTGCGAAGGTGGCTTCATTTTCAGGCATCTCAGGACTAACAGAATACAAGGGAACAGAAGTTTATAAAAAGCTCTATTTCTATAAATACTATATTCCTGTCACAGGCATCACACTTCTATCAGTCTGAGTCTCCAGAAACATCTGAGTTGGTACAGCTAAATGTGGACTACAGAATTTGCCTACAAGTATTATTAACCCTCACAAACATTTATTGAACAACTTCTATATGTAGCGTTCTTAATGTCAAGAAAAATTACCCCAAACTTGTAAATAAGCAAAAGGGATAACTGAGTATTCTTCCAGTGTACTATCAGGCATTGGGTTTTTCCTCTGAATTCAGTAGAGTTCTTTGTTTTTAATATCTACTGACTTCAGATATGCTAAGTGGAATAAAATAAATGGGGCTTTTATTCACTCACTTAAAAGTTTTAAAGAGAAAAACGTACACCTGAAGGCCAGCTCTGGTTATATATGAGAGCAGTAACTATGATGACATTCCAAGAAAATGGCTGGGTTTCTTTTTGTAGTCACTCCTGGTCACCTGGGAATTCTTCTGAGAACACTTTTCTGCTCAGTTCTTGGGGAATTCTTTGTTTGTTTGTTTTTTTTTAACAAGAAATGTCTTTCTCTTACAGGTATATAAGGTGGTAGTTGAAGCCATGGGGGTAGCTATGGTAGATGAGCTATGATTACTCTAAGTAGATCATCCATAACAAGCTAAGAAAGTATAATGATTAAAAGTGGAGGCTCTGGATTCAGACAGCATAGATTCTAATCCTAATTCCATCCTTTATTATTATTCCATCCTTAATGAGCAAATCCATTCATTTACTCATTAAGAAACTATTAATTGAGCCCTAACTATTCCCATGTTGTATTGCTTGAGATTTATGAGTGGGGAAAAAAACAGACAAATATCCTCATGCTTGTGAAACTTATATTTTGGGAAAGGAGAGACAGATAATTAATAATGAATATAAGAAATAAACATATTATGCAATATGTTACAAAATGGTAAGTGTTATGGGGAAATAAAAAGAGTTATGTAAGGGAGACTGGAGTGTGGAAATTGGGAGGAGGCTATTTGCAATTTAAAATAGGGAAATCGAGATATGAATTGTTGAGAGACTTGAAGAGAGTGAGAGAGGTAGCCAGAAAGAGGGCTGTGTGTGGAAAGGTTATTCCAGGCAGGGAGGACAATAAGTGTGCAAAGGCCCTGAGGCAGGAGTGTGCCTGGCAAGTGTATAGGACACAAAGGTGCCCACAGAGCTTGAAGCAATGCAAGAATGGGTGAGAGCAGGAAGAACGGGAATAGTGCCATTCATGTAATGCTCTGTGAACCACTGTAGAGATCTGAGCTTTTATTCTGAGTTAAGATGAGAAGCCTTTGGAGGGTTTTAAGCAGAGGATAGATGTGACTTAGTTTTACAAAAGACTACTCTGGCTTCTGTGTTCAAATAGACTGTAGAAGGCCAATGGTTACCTAAGTGCTTGGGGACTTGGTTTCCTCATATGTAAAATGAGGATAATGACATCTATCTCTTAGGCTTGTTGTTGTAAACAATGAAATATAAATAAAGTACTTGGTGCAAGGCCTAGCGAATAGTAGCCACTCAATAAGTGTTACCTATCATGATTAGCAGCAGCATCTTCTCTACCTAAAAGTTTTAAAGCCAAGAATTCTTTGTGAGAGATCATTAGGGACCAGAAAGAAGGACGTATGTGCTGCACAGAATACTAAATTTTGACATTTTGATCTCTGATCTAGTTTTGCTGTTTTCATTCAAATTTATGGAAACTTGACATAACTAACCTCTATGATAACTTTAATTACCCTTTGTTGAGTCTACAGAACCCTAGTATTTTTAGGATTACAAGGACTCCAGGAGTTGTTTGTTCCTGCACGTTTGGAGGACTTGATGAAATATACAAATGATTGAATGTAGATAGAGTTCATTTATTTGTTAATTAAATAAACAATTATTGAATTCCAACCGTGTCGAGTACCTTGCTTGGTGCTGGGGCATTATAAAACAGACTTAGACACTGTGGTGAGGGAGATGTACATGTAACCAACTGATTTTACAATTCAGAGTAAAAAATGGGAAAGTTCTAAGCAAAGCAATCCATTCAAGATATACACCAAAGAATTTTAGTAAAAACATGGGACTCTCCTATTACCTATTCAATTCAACAAAAAACATTTGTTGCAAGTTTCTAGAGAATGCTGAAGCTCCACTAAATACAGCATTTATATATTATAGTCTTCCACAGGGACAGGAGATAAAGAGCAAAATGGTCTGAATAAAAACCATCTAGATATGGGACCTTATTATTTAATATTTATTCAATGACAATACATAATAAGTACTGTGATTCATAGAAAGAAAAAAACATAAATAGAACTCATCTGATTTCTTTTTGGCCGATTTTCTCTCACTAGGATAGAGTTATTACAAATCTTTGCCTTATTGCTCAAGGTTAGCTAATCAATCAGTCACAAAATATTGCATATCTATTATGTCCTAGGTATAGTGTTCATATCTTCAAGGTAGTTAATGTCTAGCAGGGATGACATATGCTATACTATAAATCACTACCAATGGAACGTAAGCTCCATGAGAGCAGGGCCTTATCTTTTTGTTTTGTTCACTGATCTTTCCCCAGAAGCGAGAACAGCTGATATGTAGTAGGTTTCTCTTTAAAATGTATTGTTTTATAATTCTAAGTACTATGAAAGAATATAAAGTGTACTGCAGGGTATAGCCTAGCCTACAAGGGCCAGGGAAAGGTTTCTTGAGGAAGTGATATTTAAGCTGAAACCTGAAAAGAAAACTGACAGAAAGGAGAAGAATATATTCCTATCACACTGTGTACTTCTGCACTTACTACACTTTAGTTGGGGTTGCTTATTTCATTATCTAGCTTCACTGTAAGCTTTGGAAGGTCAAGAACAAAATCTGTTTGTCAATAGAATCCCTGAATCCTTAGAACTTAGTACATAGTAGGGACTTCCCAATGTACTGGATAATTTTTGAGAAAGAAATTAAAACATGGGGTATCTTCCATTGGTATAATTACAGCCTCCCAGGAGGGGCAATTTTTAAAAATACTATATACATGAGAATCTGAGAATAAGGAAATATTTTTTAAAAAGAATAACAGAATATTTACCTGTCATAAATCTTGGCAATTCTCAGTTCTCCTCTTCCCTTTCGCAAGCTTATTCTTGTTGTTGAAGCATGAGCCAGAATGTGTCCACCGATAGGTTTTTTGGGGTCTGCCTGAAAACTAAATTAAAAACACCTTTTTAGGTTTCATTATATGGACTATATAGAGTAATATCTGCAGTTTCAAAGCAACTTTTCTGCAGAGGACAGCAGGTGCGGGGCAGGGGATGGGGAGGGTTTGGAGCGGCTGTATACACCATTGCCATCTAGTCCTGGCTTCTGAGACTCTTGTGATGAATAGTTCATGTTTTGTTTGATTTTTTTAAAAAAGAAAAAACACAAATAAAACATTATTCACTGTCTTAGGATAACTCTTTGGGTTAAGCAATTTTTCTTTTTTATGAAATACAAAGATCGAATTTATTTATTCCTGCATTCATTTATCAGAAATATTTATTAATAGCTTACTATGGACTAAGCATTATTCTAGTCTAATGACTCAAATATCCAACCCTCCTTCATGATGCTACAACGTGAATGAGAGCAGTTTGAGAAACACTTTCTTATGTATTAACTGTATGTTGGAAAACTTCAATGGTGTACAGGTTATGAATTTGCAGTGAGAATAGCCTCAGAAATATCTTTGTCTTTATCACTAATGCCTAAAGTTTATTCTCCTAAAATATGATACAGAAAAGATGAGCTCTTACTAGATCTGATCATATGGATTAAAAAATATGTTGTCATTGTAAGGTAATTATAAATATTATTGATGATCATCTTGAGAGAGAGACTCACTAGGGAACTAACACTCACTCAGCAAAATGTGACAAGTTTTTAATAACCCTGCTAGCAAGCCCCTCAAAAAAGCCTGGGTGCAACAATCCTCAGCAAAATACCAGCAAACTGAATCCAGAAGCATATTGAAAGGATTATATACCACAACCAAGTAGAACTTATTCTAGGAATGCAGGAGTGTTCGACATAGGAAAACCATCAATGTAATATATAGTATCAATGAAATGAAGGGAAAAAAACACATGATCATCTCAAGTGATGCAGAGAAAACCTAGGCTTTGAAGTCATCAATAGAGGTAACTGAACATAAACTAACAGATTATACTTGATCAAAATAAAACCATGCTATGGCAAATTAGCCTCAGTTCTGTGAGAATAATGTTAAAAGTGAATTCAAATTCTGCTTGCTCCAAGAAGGTGTTCAGGATTCTGGTTACTCTAAGCATAAGGCTCGGTGTAGTGAGGATGTTGCTGATTGGCATGAACTTAAATAGACTGTAGGATGGTGGGGATAGGAAGCTCTCTGGTAAAGGAGTCTTTTGATATAAACTGCTGCTCGATTAAAGGGCTTAGAGTTTAGGACCAGAAGATCCCTGGCTGGGCTTAAATAGGATTAGTTAAGATTCAGCAGGTCCAATGTGGGAACACACACAGAGAGTTAGTTTTGGAGTGAACTACTATCAAGAAAGTAGCAACCAGCAGTTGAGGCTGACAGTAGTTAAGAAGTCAGAATGCTGGGTAGGTTGCTTTATGCAGGCTGCTAAATAGGGTAGCAAAGCAATAATGTGATCTCATTTGGATGAAATAGCTAAAGTTGAGTAGTCTCTATAATTTTATAGATCAATACCACTCTTTTTAATGGAATGGCTCTAAACTTTCCAGGTCACCCTGTGTTATGGGTGTTCTATATATAGAAGGGTTGCATCAGGCCCTAATGATATACTCAACTGGGCTGTGAACTCTCAACTTGAAAACCCTATATTCATGCTTCTCTATTGCACTTCTCATGTTCTCTCTTAAGTGCCACTATTATTCATATATTTCCCCTCAATTTCTTTATTACCTATCACAAAGCTCCTTAAGGGCAGACAATATTGCATTTAGCTCTTCAGCAACCAGCTACAGTGGGTGCTCAAAAATGTTTTTTGAACTTAAGATGTGGAAGTTATAAAATACCAAGGAGAATATTGGACTGTAAAAAGATTGGTGCTCCACAGAGGTAGACCAGTTAGAAGTGTTTATCAAAAGAAGACAGGAAAGGATAGTCAGAGTTAGCTAAATGGGCAGAGAGAAGTTTTAACAGCTGTGTTACAGATGGTCTCTCATACTGCCAAGTAATTCTCCTATATGAGCATGGTTAGCTTCATCTTCATTTTTCCAAACATTCAGTAGTCTCCATAAGTTCCATTCTCCATTTTTGTCCCCTCCTTTTGGACAATATTGCCTGGCTCTTCACAAAGAAAACGAGGGCTCTCAGGAAGAGGCTCTCTCAACTCTCCTTTCTTTCTACCTGCTACCTGCATACTTATCCACAGTTGTAGCCATTCTTCCTCCCTCTCTCTCAAATTTCTTTTCTTTTTACTTATTTCAGCAACTCCACTTATACCTTGATGCCTTTGCACAAATGATTCCTTCTGAAATAAAAGCCCTTTTCCCACTGTGTTCATTTAGCTCTTACTCATCCATCAAGTGTCATCTCTTCTTGGGAACTTTGCTTGACATCCTGAAACAGAGTAGAACCTGCTTGCTCTGTGCTCTCAAACCATTGTGTATATTCCTCTATTAAAGCACATACATTGTAATTTTTAATTCATGGATTTCACTCTCCCACTGTACTCTAAATCCTTGCTCATCTTTGTCACTCCAGTACTTAGAAAAGTCCTTGTAATACAGAAGGCACTCAATAAATATTGTTGAATAAATATAGAGGAAAAGACAATTTTGGTCTCTCTGGTCTAGATCCTTTTGGACACAGATTTGTGACATATCTTTGAAGAAGCTATAATTTAAGGAACTTGTGAAGGGTCTTTTGATAGAAAGGCAAATGTAAAAGGAGATAGAATTTCTCCCTAATTGAAGTAATCCTCTCCTAACTCCATTATAGATAATCTAAAGAAGAGCAGGACACTGGAGCTTCTAGATGTATAGCCACAGTGTTTTCTTAGCAAATTATTGTTTGCTGTTACCAATGTGGTACCCTGTGCACAAAAGAGAATAGGTATTACTACTTGTTATTGATTATTGTAGGTGAAAAGCCTGAATATTAAGAATGTAATCTCCAAATGGAGATGATTTTGAGTGAACTAAATGGGGAAATAAATCATAAGATTTGCCAAAGTACTAAGAAAATACATAGGAAAGATATGGGGGAGAAAAGAGCCCTTAAAAATGACTCATAAACTAAGAGGTTACACTTAATCAAAACAGAATGCAATATAGCATAACAGCCTTAGCTGTGGGAAAATATCAAGCAAATTCAAATTTTACTTGCTCATTCAAAGTATTCAGAATTCTGTATAGAATTTTGGGTAGATTTTATGGCCCTTAACCTTTCTTGTAGGTCACTAACACTTAGATAATTTAAGAAAAAATATAGATTCTCCCCCAGAAAAAAAAGGTACATATCTAAAAATTTATATGTAAGTTTTGATTTGTGCTTCCTCCTCGCTCTGGTATTGGTAGGTATTAATAACAATAATAACAACCATGATTTTTTTGAGTCCTTACTATGTGGCAGTCCTTACTCTTCTAACTCATCTAATTATTTCCTTTTGCTTTGATTCCATATTTAGTAAAAAACTTTGAATTAAAATTTGGATTCCTGTAGAGGTCTGCGTATAGGGAAAGAATGCACTGTTCATAAACTTCAAATGTAGTAACATTTTTCATGATCAGTAAACTGGCCCTCTGATCTTTCATTGGGTCTATGAGCTTGAACAATGTGAGTCTGCCCCTGAGAGATAAATTGGTTCTCAGTAGGATGATCAATTCAATCCTTTGCCTATAAGGCTGAGGGCCCCGAACTCTGGTCAGTTTAACAGAACAATGGATACATCCCTGCAAAGCCCTCAAATGACAGCACACCAACCTTTCTTCAGGCATGTACAGCCCTGATGTGCTATGTGAGATTTGGGGTTAGACCTGGGTTCAGATCTTGGCTTATCAGCCAGGCAGGTAATCTCAGGAAAATTGTTTAACCATTCTAAGTGTCTGTTTCTTCATTTTAAGTGGGAGATAATAACTGTGCTTAGCTGGTAGAGTAGTTGTGAGAATAAAATGAAATAATTTAGGTGAGGCATTAACCCAGTGACTTTAATTATTATTATCTGCTTTCAAAATCCTGATTCAAACACTTATCTATGTTACCTTGGACTAGTTACTTACTTTTATTCTTAGTTTAATTGTAAAATGGAAACCAAAAATCTTTATCTCTTAGGGTTGTTGTGAGAATTCAAGATATATTTAGTATAAATTGTTGGGAGCCTACTGTGTGCCAGGAACTATGCCATATCCATTAGCTCTACCCTTATAGTAATCTTGACACATAAGAGATACTCAGTAAATGGTAACTATTATTATTTAACTAAATAATTCAGATAAAACAGTTATTCTTTCAGTGATATGTAGACCAATAAACTTTTCTTAAAGTTTCTTTGAGCTTCCTTTGAACCAAGTTTTGAGGTAAAGCATAAGAGGTGTAATAGCATTCCACATTCTTTTAGAGGGCTTTAATTTATTTCTATTTCTGACCAAGTAAAAACAGCTTCAGAAAACCACCCACATCCCTTCTTTAGCCTAATCTCTTATTTTCCCTTCTTTTATATTTTTTTCTCCTTTCCTCCTTTTCTCAGGAAGTGGGGGAGTATGATGAGAAGGAGAAAGAGATAGGGGTGGATATTAGAAACAAAGGGGCCATGAAAGATGTTTAACCATTCTGGTTGAACAGAATATGACCTATTGTTGAGGGTAAAACCCAGAATGACCTGACTGCCAACTTCAAATTAGAGTAATGGGATTATGAAGTATAGGATTATGATGATGGTAGGGCAGGTGATATCTTTCTGGGAGTAGAATGAAAAGGGTAGCACAGTGAGGCTAAAAGAACATTAATTTTAAAGTCAAAGATGGGTTCAAATCCTGGCTCCATTTTTTAATTGTATAATTAAGTACTAAGTACTCCAAGCCTCTGTTTCCTTCTTTATAAATCAGGAATAATAATATCTACTTCAAATGCTGGTTGGAGTAGGGACCTTGAAAGGCCTGAGCAAGGGCAAGCTTGAGGGACAATGGGTACTCCTGGTACAATGAACTTGCTAAGGGGTAAACTCACAGATGGAATTCTTGAGAAGGGGCCTACTGAGAAGGAAAAGACTGAGTGAGCATGCCCAAGTATGAGAAGAATGCTTTGAGATTAGGGGAAGATAAGGAGAGAAGAATACTGCCCAAACAGAAAACTTTGGGGAGAAAAAGATAGTTTTCAAAAGAGGAATATGTTTTGTCAAGTAATCCCCTACTCTAAAGCAAGCAGAAACATCTAAACTTTTTTTTTTTTTTAACATTTCGAAGATGGAATTCTAGAGGTTTGGGGGAGCAGGGAAACAATGGAGCAATATATTGAGATTTCTTTATAGAAAGAATAGGGAAGCCCAAGAAGGCTGAATGATGTCGAGGTAACATAAGAATTACAGATGAAAGCACCAGGCACATGATAAGCAATCAATAAATATAAGTTCTCTTAATTTCCTCCTAAATAAATTAGAAATAATAATAGTATCGACTTCAAATACTCTCTTAATTTTGACGAGGAAGAAAATAACTTCAAATAGTTTAAATGACATGCACAAGGTTACTATGCTAGTGACCCTAATGTTTTTTCTCTAACCATACTACCTCTAATTTTATGCTAATGATGTTGAATCAGTAGATGACATCCTTAGAGAATAAACTAACTGTACATTTATAAGACTACAAATGTTCTAAGATGACTTTTTGTTTTAGCAAAACAAATACACAAAAGAGGTTGGTGACATCATGGTCTTATTCATTGCTTATCTTATTATTTGCCCTGGTGTGAGCTTTAGGGGCTGATAATTTGACTTTTTATCTCCAGACCTTCATCAACTGGATCACTCTAGTTCCAAAATCTGTATCTGTAGCCTCATCTAGAAGCTACTGCTCTGCTGTATCACACGGCAGCTCCTCACCTCTATAATTTTGTTTCTTTTTAATACAATGTGCCATCAAGTACAATGCATGGGATATAAGCCTCAATTATTGTCAGCGTACTTGGGGACTCATACTAATTATAGTGATATTTCTCTGACAGGCCCTGGGCGAGCTGCAGCTTGGAGTTCCTCAACACTGAGAAACAAAAATATTTTCTTTACAGGAGGTTTTCTAATAGCATTTGAAATCCTTTAGTTTAAAACTGTCCTTTTTTTTATCATTTAATGATGACAATATACATGCTTTATATAAAGATATGCATTTAATTTGCATCGTTATAATTTAAAATACTTTATACTGTACTAATTATGGTGAACCTTGTTTCCTTACAACTTGGTTAGGTGGAGGAGATGATGCTTCACAGCAGATTCACCCAGCAAAAATACTAGTCTTCTTACCTCCTCTGGCTCTTTACTTAGCTCATATCATTGTTAATCTCTTCCCCTTTCCAACTCCTTCAATTATTTCCTTTCTATCTCCTCTCTATTTCTCCTTTCATTGTCTTATTGGAGTCAATACAAATGGTTTTACTCTTTTTGAAACTTTCTACAAATATAAAAAAAGAGCCCCTATCTGACCTAATTCCACTAACTGCCTTTGCTGTCTAACTCTAGATAGGCAGTGTTGGCCTCTGCAATGCTCCCTCCCCACACCTGAAGAAAGAACATTGCTCTTTAACTTGTACTGTTTTATTTGACTGCAGCCCACTTCCTCCCTCTGAGCCAATGAGTCATTTTCTCTTTTTAAAGCAAGCCTTAAAAATCTTCCATTTCCCTTCAGTTTAAAATTATTCTCTTTGTGAAGTACTTTATGTCCTATGTATGAAAGACACCTTATAAAACAGAAAAGACTGCCTTAATGCAAAGACTACAGACAATTGTGTGTCCTACCAAGACTTTAAAATTTAGAATTAAATGGACATCATTTGTTTTTCTTTTTTTATGGAGGAAAGTCAAATAGTCTATTTTGTTCACAAGTGAATTCCCAGAATCTTGATACATAGCATAGACTTTCAAAAAATATTTACTAAATGAATTAAATTCTTGATTCTCCCTCCCCAATATTTTTAACTTGCTTAATATCACTTGTTAGTTAATATTTTCACGTTGGAATCGCCTATGAATACTTATAAAAGGGTACTGAAAAGTGAGAGAGATATCAAACTGCAGAATATGCAGCAATACTCTTAGGGTTAATTTAGAAAACGCCTAAAGAGAGACACATTAATTTCAGTATAATTTACAAAATTTATAAGCATATCAAATATCTTCTAATACATATGCCAATCTCTATGACTCATTTATTTTATAATTGGAAGTTAGAGGAGGTAATATACAGCAGGGTGACTATGGTTAATAACAATTAAAAAATAACATGTCAGTGATTGATTTATCTCCTTCTATATGATGTATTGACTTAGTTTTAACGTAATACCACTTTGTACTGTAATCATCAGAGTACTAATTTATGGAAGCAAGAATCATCAATGGATGTTAAAACAAATGGATAAAAGCTTATCATAGAACAAGTTTTTTACATCAGTCTCAAATTATCACCCCACAAATTACATATTGATTATGAAGGGAAAAAGGTCTTTTGCAATGCAGACATCTTCTGAAGACCACTTTAATCGTATGAGCAAACTTAACATCATTAATAATGAACAAATTGCCCTATAGTCTTCCTGCCAAAAGTGTTTAACATTTTAAATGAAGAGAAAAAAAATCAACTGTAAACTGAGGAACAGTCTGATAAAGTTAGCCTGTGCTCTTCAAAAATATCAGTGTCATAAAAGTCTAACTACGGAGATATGACAACTACATGCAACTCATGATCCTCCATTGATCCTGACTCTAAAACAAAACAAAATATGCCAACAATTATAAAGAAAATTATTGGGACAATTGGATACACTTGAATACAACTGTATATTAAATAACAAAAGTATGCCAATGTTAAATTTCCTGAGTGTGTAACTATACTGTGGTTATGTAGGAGAATGTTCTAGTTCTTAGAAGAGATAGATGAAGTATTAAGAGGTAAAGTGCCGTGATGTCTACTAATAATTCTCAATAGTTCAGGAAAAAAAATAGTCAAATGGTTTACAAAAAAATACACACACACAAACACACACACACACACACACAATGCATGTGCACACATGTGTGTGTTTTCATGGAGAAAAAATTTACTTATGTGTGCACACCCATGAGAGAAAAAATATGGCAAAATATTAACGATTGATGATATATGTGTACTCGTTATACTAGTCTTGCAATATTTCTTTAGTTAAAAAAATTTCTAAAAAAAAGTTGATGAAAAGATCTTTAAAAAGAGCAATGTCATAAATTCAGAATTATTTTGATAGTTTATTCAAATACATAATCTTCACAATTTTGATGGTACAACTAATCTTTCTTCAAAATTTGTTTTCATTATCCTCTTTTAGCTTTCCTTGCCTTTCCATTTCGCTGCCATCTTTCAAACAGAGCCATCAAGAGGTGTGTTATGTGCACAAATACTTCAACAAATTCTGCATGTTGCCTAGTATGCACTGACATTGTTTTTTCAAACAGGAGACTACTCTCATAGGACCTCTTATAAATATATCTTATATATATCCTGTAAAAAGCCTGTATTTTTTTTTAGGCTACAAGCTTATCAGTGCAATAGAAGCCATTCATGTATCTGGAATATACATTTTTATTTCCCTGGGATCTTTTTCTTATTGTCCTCCAATATCTTTTTTGTCCTAGACAAAAGAGGAGCACAAAGTACCTTTGAAAATACTTAAACTATTGCTTTATTTTATAAAAAACTAGAGAAAAATAGGTTCTGGTATTTGTGATATTTGCAATTAGGAAATAATAGGCACTGTGCAATAAAGTGATTTGCAATACGTTCCCACATCAAAACTGAGTACATTGGAATTATTTCCTATTCTATAATCTTTTTTTAATTCTATAAACTTCTTGATATTAACCTTTGTGAAATACAAAAGCAGAATATTGGGGCTTACGTCATAGTTGCTCCTGGATCAGCAGTCATTTGATTGGTCACAAACACAGCCACATTATATTCTGCATCAAGAAATAAAATTAAGAAACTAAGATAACAATGTAAAAATTAAAAGTTCATTGTTTAGATTTCAGAGTTCAGGAACATTATGGCATACATTTATTTAAAAACAATATTATATTCTTTTCTTTGATACCATAATTTATTTAAAATTATTGTTATTATAATCAAGATACCTTATGGTATAAGAATCAGTAGTTTTGATTTAAAAAAAGAGTGGTATTCCCATGAAGGTAATTTATTCTTAAAAAAATGTATTGCCAGTGACATTATTCAGACTTCTTTCCTAAGTCAATTCAGCAAATAGTCACAGATGCTATTCTGATAGTGCCATTTTATTTAAAAAATCTACCTTCTGAGATTTTTTGGAGTCGTGACAACATCTGTGCCAGTTTTTGCTGTCGTTCAGCCAACTCCCCACGACCACTGAAATCCACTCGAAAAAGTGCCATTATTGAATCAATGATCTGCACAGAATTAATGTGAAAATAAATATGCACTTAAATAAAAATAAGTTAATTGGAATCAGAATCAATACAAGAAAAATAATATGTTAAATAGCTCTGTGCATGAGCAATGTTTAAAAACTTGTACCAGTAGCTTGAAGATGCCAGCTTCTTCATGGAACTTTGCTGCTACATAGTCAAGTAGCTCCATCTGATGTTCACCTGGTGGGAAGTGCAGTGAGAAAACATTATAAAAGCTGGAAGAATCAGAGGCTAAGATCATTTACGTCCTTGGGAGTCAGGCAAAAGAGAGTCCTTGAAGGATTTTCTTAATTATTTTGAACTTTACTAAATATGATTTCATAGTCTATCTTAGCATACATGTCAAAGGCTACATTGCCCAAAAAGAATGTTACTTTCCATTTCAAAGACAAAGAACAATAAATAATTTGAGGGTGTTTTAATATCTAAGGACTTACCAGATGATAAAGTTTGTGGACTAAATTAATTTGGAGAAAAGTAAAATAAAAAGAGAAAAGAATGGTGTCAAAATGTGTCACTCGAATAGTAAATCAATGCTTCCAATGTTAAAACAGCTTGAGCATCCAACTGCATGGGGCTCTTACTAGTATATGCACGCGCATAAAGGACATTGTCCAGCACTGCATCATGGTCCACATTGAAGCGATCGGCAATGTCCCGGAGGCGATCTGGACGGCTGGAGTGTGTCAAGATTAAGGAGCCAATAAATCAATTCTAAAAATATTTAGACAAAACTACTACAAAAAAATAAGACTGTAAGTAAATTAACAGAGAGGCAAAACAATGTCCCTGCAGGGTATTCTGGAGGATGCTAATAATCACTTCTAATCTATACCAGATTTTATTTTTCACAAGTGCCTCAATTGATGAATACCTTAGGTAGTGATAATGGTGATAGAAATGATTAGGCAGTAATGCATTTAAATGTTAAATTATCTTTACAATAATCTTAGAAGCTAGTTGTTATGTCCTATATTACATTTTATAAATGAGGACACTGGCAAATGACTCAGGATTATGCAGCACATCAATTACAAGAGAAAAACTAAGAACTAAGATTTGTGAATCTCTTTTGTTCTCAGTTCTATAAAAATAGATTTAGGTAGATAATACCACTGAATTATAATTCAAATCACTTCACAGTGAATTAATTCATCCTTCATACTTTTTGCTTGTTCAATATGCAATAGTTTAATATACTGTTAATCATGTGTTGCCAACGAATGATAAATTTAACTACATTAACCAAAGAGTACGAAAAAATAAATCACAGGGTCAGAAGAGAATTATCAACCTATAATTTTTGGTTTATTTACGGCTTAAAATTCATTTTCTTCTAAAGGAGTTGTATTAGCTTTCTGAAATTAGTAAATTCATAGGGAGGCAAATTCAGTATACCTGCAAAGGTATTCTGGAATATGCTAATAATTATTTATATCTATCTAAACTATAAAGAAGTAAAAATATTTCTAGGTCTTTAATGATTCCAACAGTATGTCTATAGTATATTCTCTAAAGTGAAGTAAAATAAAATGCATGTCTGTGGTCTCATTTCACTTCGTGTTTGTATAATACTGATCATACTGTAAGTAATTGTAAAGCAAGGATCACTTATCATCTTATTTGTGACACTTGCAACTAGGTCAGTAAATGTTAAATTGAATCGTTTTCAGGATTTCCCAGCCACTATATCCTAATGCACTACATATGTTCTTCAGAGCTTCAGTGACAGCCACTAAAATCTTCCATTGCTACCCAGTAGATGTTTTTGGTGGACAAGTCAAAGAAGACAGGAATTAGAAGAGGCAGTAAAAACATTTTTTGCCAGGTTGATTTTTACAAAACTCTGTTACTAAGTGACCAGAAGTATAAAAGTTGGGCTTATGCTGAAGGGAAGTTCAAATCAATCTATAAATATTTATTAACTGAATACCACATAGAATCAATTACTATATTAACCAACTACCAATGCAAGGCATTGTAGAAGATATAAAGAGTCATAAGACAATGCCATGGGAAAGGACAACACATAATTAAGTAGGCTAAATATAAACATATAAAAAGAAAAATTTAAGAGAGAGCAGTATACGTGTAAGAGACACTGAAAGAATGAGAACATTCTAGATGGATCCTCAAACATCCTTATTCCTCCCTACTCCCTCTTGTATATGAATTGGCTCCTAACTAACTGTTTCTCTCTAATATTCTTGATAAAATCAAAATTACCCAAACAGTGGCTGATAATCTGTAAGAAAAATTCCTCCCCCTCCAAGAATCATCCTTAATCAGCTATTTCTGAAACTAGCTGAGCTCCACTTGCTGGAGCCCTGTACGTTTCACCCTCCTTCCCCAAGTTACAAGTTTCCTTGAGAGTCTTCTCATGCCCAGTATTTCCAAATAAGGTCTTCTGCACACTGTTCTCTGGCTATGGCTCCTCTCCTGGAATATTTTGGATAGTAAATTCTATGATAGATCAAGGAGGACAAAGTTTTCTAAGTTGGGTAATTAGAGATGAGAAAAGGCAGGCCTTCAAATGAGAGCCCTAGAGGATCTGTCTGATTTAGAAAGACTGTGAGGTAAGGATAGTGGGAGCAAACACCCAATAAGATAGAAATATACCATGCAAATTTGTCTATGACTGGCCAAATTAACATTCAAGTGTGAGAGCAAAATAAAGGCATTTTCAGACATTCCAGGGCTCAGAGTTTACCACCTGAATTACTTTTCTGGCAAAGTAACTTGAGTAGGTACTCTAGCAAAACAAAAATTCAGGAAAAATTTGGGATGCAAGAATCCATCATAAAGAAAGTAAGACACATTATGGTTAAGTCTAAATAATTGCTGCATACAATGTTTTCAAATTTTAAGAGCAGGGCATAATGATGGGGGTAGAATAGACTGATCTCTTTGCCTCTAACTGGCAATAATGAGCAATGAACTGAGAGCGCTAGGACTTCAATGTGAATGACCTTATCAATTTGTACAAGTCTTCCTTATTGATAATAAGAATTTCCTCTGAACTTAATACCTTCTTGAGTTACTGTATTTCTTCTTTTATTCATTAGTTAATAACACACTGCCTCAATTCCTTACTGTTTATCTACAACAAGATTCCATCATCTCACTTTACTGCAAATGCTCTCTTGGACTTCTAACTTCAAACATTAGCAGCGATCTTTCTCAGTTTGCACCTTCTGTCTTTCTCTCTCTTCTTGGAGCATTGCTGACTACTCTTCTTGAACTCTCCTTTTGTTCATCTTCCACAAACAAACTTCCTCCCATTTCCTGTCTCTACGGGTAACTTTCTAAACAGTGGAACATCTCAAAGTTACGTTCTGAGTTCTCTCTTCTCTTTCTTAAATTTTCTTGCCCCCTTGGCTATTCCATCATATCTCTGGCCCTATCCCCTTCTCAAGCTGAGCCCAGCAGTTCCAAATGCCATATGGATATCTTGCTGTACCTCATATTCAACACATTAAAATGAAACATCATTTCTCTGAAACTTGATCTTCCTAATTCTGTTATTAGCATTATTACTCTCCCACTATCTGGACAAAAAAAAATATTACTGAGTGGTTTATTAAATGTCTCTTTTCTTTGTCTACCAAATACAGTCCTCAAGTCCTATTAATTTTCCTAATATTTCTTGTCTTTGTCTTTTTATTCCTATTGCTTCCAACCTAGATCAAGTTCTCATTACTTTCCTAGAATATTGCAAAAGTATCTAACTTACACACATCATCCAGTTTTAAGCCCTTTATGTCTAAGACCTAAATCACCTTACCAGCCTGGCATTCTGGAACACCTTATACTTCAGTTAAACTGCAATTCTTTGTTACCCAAACAGGTTCTGCCCTTTTCCATGCTATTGTTCTCTTCATACCTCTCCCTTTAGTTTGGACCATGACTTTGAGTGAGTCAATAATCTTTCTAAATTCAAATAAAATCTTTGGAGAAATAAAAGGATTAAAAATGAATAAAATACAATTTTCTCTCATGTATTTGTTTTGTCAATTTCACACCAAATCCTCTGGAAAAAAATGAAATCTTTTTAAACAAAAAATGATTTGAGAACTTGATTGGCAATTGTTTTCCCCTGGCTTTTCTCATTATTGCTGGTTTACGGGGTGATGATAAAAATGAAATATTTCAAACAAACTCTCTTTTATAGTAACATTACTATGTCATTACTATGTTAGCAACTTGTTTAAATAAAAAGGTTACAAAGTATTTTCTGTATCAATGAAGATAATCTTCCCTCCTGTGTAGCCACCTGCTCCTGGAAGTTGAGCTGTCACTAGAAAGCAATTAAAAGTTAATTAATATTAATAGAAATGAATAAACTTTGTACAAACGAATGTATAAATTAACATGGGATTTATGCTGATTGTACCTCTTTAGTCAATTTAGCAAAGAATCATGATCCTTTAGTTTCTAAACAGCATGTTATATATTTTTTTGATTACTAAACAATGGCACTATCATTATTCCTATTTTACTGATGCAGAAAATTAGAAAAGTAAAGAACAACTTGCCTAGGTCACACAGCTATTAATAGCAGAGCCAAGACTGGAGCCAAGTATTTCAATTCCAGAATCGCTTTCTTAACCAGTTTGCCATGCTCCCTCTACTTAGGTCAAAGAAATGCAGAGTAATGTCTGTATGCAAAAGGTTTTTTTTCTTTACTTTGTTTTAAAAACTTTGTTTTTAAGTCTTTCTTAGGGCCAGCCTTACTCCATGGAAAGTAAGGGATTCTAGGCCTCAAAAGATTTTGTGACATTCTTGTTCATAGGACATAGAGAAGATGAAATGAGAAAAACTGAGGCAGTAAATGCCTCTACTCACCTGTACACTCATATACTCATTTACCTTCTCCCCATTTCCATTAAGGTATTCAGAATGTAACATATCACCTCAAGCATCACACATTTAAAGACCAGCTCTGGTATCTATGCAACCATGGGCAATTTACTTAACCTCTCTGAGATTTAGTTTCCTTGTAAATTCATTCAGATTACATGAGATTATATAAAGTACCAGGCACAAAGTAGGTTAGTAATGATAGCTATGATTGTTATTTTTCTTCTTGTTATCCTTACCACAGAGAGTATGAGAGAGCTGGGTTTTTCCAGTACGAAATTCTGTGAAATAGAGGGGAAAAAACACAGTTAATTTTACATATTTTCATAAAGAATAAAATATGATCGTAGAGTATAGTTTTCTTTTTCAATTGTCAAATCGTATACATAAAGTACCATCGTGTCATGAATGGATTCTGTATATATGAATACCAGTAGTAAAAATCACATTTAAAGGTGTTTTTTTCAAAAAACTCTCCTTTAAGTAAAAATTAAGTTAAACCAAGTTTTCCTTAGGAATAGTCATATAAATGAGAGTTTAAGACCTTACCATAGGAAGGAGAGCCTGGAGTTCTCCCACTGAACTGGAATCTTCAAAAGGGAGCTTAGGTTCTCTCTGACTAGCTACTAAAAGCAAATTCTCTCTGGGGGAAAAACTTGTCCACTCACTGGTTTAGGCCCACTGAACTCCCACAGATTAAAATTAAGCAATAACCTCACAAATATCAATAAATACATAAAACTATAGGTCACTAAGACTGAGAGTCAACAGAAATAATGAAAACCAGATTTATTTCTCCAAATCAACAGAAACATCAGCAATGAAAAAACAGATTTAGTTTTCCAAAGACTGCAAATACTGAAATAGTCAGTCACAGTGTTCTAATATAGTTAGGCATAAATTGTTTTGAAAAAAAAAAGTATATTAACAGAGAAGAGAAAAATCTATGTTTATGGAACATATATTTCCTAGAAATAAGTTCTGTCTCATTATTCAATTACTTTTTGAAGAAATGAGAGAAAAAAAATTCTATTTTATTCTATAGGCATCAGAAATAAAAAGATGAAAAATGCCAATAAGACCCATCTGTTAATGTTGGAATATATTTTAATTGCAGCCTATAATAATCCTGCATTATGACAACTGAGATTTCATCATAAGTTCCAAAATAGATACAATTGGTTGTTTATTTAATTATATACACGTGTTTATATGTATGTGTATATACATAATTTTTTTAAATATAACAAAATATTAAGGTTCTATGTACCTCCAAAAGCTTCTGTGATTGCCATGCTCTCAATTCCACCTCCTAGCAACTTACTGGAAATAGAAAGTAAGCATTAGTAACAAGAACAGAAATAGAGATATCAAGAAAGGAGAAAGTATTAATATCATTAATATCATTTCTTTCTATTCACTCCATCTATTCAGCCATCCAACGTGAACAGGAATTCTTGGCTGAACAAATGGCACTACACCTGTTTAGATCACAAGTTCTACTGTGAATGAGCCACTGGGTCAACAAAATAACTTCTAAGCCCTGCTGTTCTTACTTCTGGGTACCAATAGGAAATAGGCTAATTAGGTCTATTCTAATCTTTAGAACTGAGTTGTTTAAATGATCTCATTATTAACCAGATTTTTCATATTGTGCTGGGACTATGTTTTTAAAAGTCAACTGAATATTCGATTTTTTAAAAATATACTGAAACACGTGAAAAAGAAATATTAGGAGAAAGGAAATAAAAGGTTAAACTAATTTTTAAATGGGTTCTAGGTTACTATAGGCTCTTCCAGAAACTATATTTCAGGTCTGAATTTCTTGCAAGAAATTTAATCTTGTTTCTTCAAGTAGTTTAGAATCTAGTTGCTTCAGTTGCCTTTTGAAGAAAAAACTACTTCAAAATATTTCTACAACTTATAGTAGAAACAACCACCAGTTAGAAGAAAAGAAATATAGTATTTCAAAAATTGTGCTTAATGGTTATAAAATATATAATACACACTCAAACTCTTGGCTCCCAGTGGTGATATGGAAAACCATCTTCCTCCTCTCGCTGTACTCAAAGGCAGTCAAGAATCCAGGTTCCTACAAAAAAGGCAACATGAAAGAATCAAAAAGGATATAAGATGATGGTTTTAATTTCAAATGTTGCCAAAAACTATATATTTGATTATCAGGGTCATCATTATTTGATATAAATGACAGTTCGTTTGTCTTTGAAGGCAGCACAAAATCATGGTTTAAGAACACAGGCTGTTGAGCCACCCTACCTCAAGAGCTGTACACAAAAGCTTAAGTTAAGGCAGATGTTTCTGCATGGAGCCTCTCAGCTGCATGGGCCTCTCACAGTCTGTGGGCCCAGCTCCAAGGTATGGGTTCAACTTAACTTTAGCTCAGCTGCCTCAGTGAGCATTTTCTTGGTCATATATATCTCAACTGCACACATGTAGACCCGCTTCTGCATACGTGTTAGTCTTTTTCTAACTCAATGCTCTCTTATCAGTTGGCCTATATATATCAGGAGAGAGTAGCTTCTTTGGTGCTAAGCACTTTGTAACAGCCATAGATATAATATTTGAGGAGACAAAACAAAAATAAGGAAGAGGAAGGTTAAAAAAAATGAAAGGCAACAAAAAAAGAAAGAAAAGTTAATATAAAAGGAGACAAAAAGAAAAGTTTTGGTAAAAATAATTATCTTTAGAGTGTTCCAGGTCTCTTAACCCTTCCTTCAATCTTTCAGCAATTAATTGCTGTTGCTTTGAAACTGAAGTGATAAAAACTTAACACAGAGAGAATAATATACCTTGATCTACAGGAACTCAGAGCTCCCGCAAGTTTCTAGTGTTGTTAATGAGAAAGGCTACAGAGACTTACAGGGCTTTTCCAAGTTAAAACAAAGAACAGATTTTGCTTACAATAAGTTTGTTGGCTGCTTCTTTAATCTTGTCCACTTTTGCTTCTGAGAGCCCTTTGACATTGCATAGGGCTCTTCTTGTTGTCATTTGTATCCCTTTGATCGTACAGATTCCTACTGACTTCAGTTTCTTAATGTCAGCCACGTTCTGTAAATAAAAGAATGGAGCAGATTTGATACAATACCAGTCTGAAAAACTGCCATACTATGTCATGGGTTTTTGTGTCCATATCCTTCCACCATGATGCCAATTTTATACAAGCAGCCAGGTGGAACCCACCCACTATGTAGCCAAATGTTCTGGAAATATCTGCGTAGAACATACCCAGCATGCTGCCAAATGTTCTGGCTGTGCCCTGATTTCCCAAGAATGTTAGTGAGACCGTGACAATGTAACAAGGAATTCAAAAGAAAAGTCTGTTGGTAGAAAAGCTAGCAAATTTATCCCACGTTCACCCCCTCAGTTCAGCTCCTTTTTTCTACAGAACTTCATTACCAAAATGTTCTTCTAAAATTTTTTAAAGATTTCTTTCCCTCTACCTTTAGAGAATGCACATAACGACATCACTGAAGGACCAGAATTTTCTCTTGCTCCTATTTTCTAAATCCAACTAGAAGAGATTAAATGTGAGGCTTCAAAAAAGGTCAGAGAAGTTTTACTATCAACGGATTGCTGTTAAAGTTCATCTAGTTTGTTAATCAAAGTCTGGATTTCTATAAACAGCATTTACTCTGATCACTTCAAAAATTCAGATACAGTTGAATTTTCTGTTAATGAATACCAGCTGAATACCTCCAGTGAACCAGTGGTTCTCAACCATGGCCAGTTTTGCCCTTTGGGGTCCTTTGACAATATCTGGAGAAATTTTTGGTTGTCATGACTAAGGGGTGCTACTGGCATATAGTGAGTGGTTAGGAGCCAGGGATGCTGCTAAACATTTTATAATGTACAGGAGAGCCCACCGCTCCCAGCCTCCAACAAAGAACTGCCCAGTGCCCAATAGTGCTTAGGCTGAGAAACCCTGAATTGGACAATTCCACACAATATTGAAAAATACTTACAATTCCATGTTTTTGTAACATGTCAATGTCTTGGAACAAAGAATCCTAAAAGAGATGGAACACAAACAAAATTTTGATTCTTTATATCTAAATGTTTCACATATTTTCACATCCAAATGCCTCAAATTCCACTTCTTTAGACAAACAGAGGTAGGATTAATAATGCTTTTATAAACACATCATTACATATTTAGAAGAGCCAATATTAAAAGGGCTGGGAAATTCAATACTTTTGTCATGGCCTCTTCAAATTTTTAACCCCTTAAGCCAAAGGAATGGAACAAAACTTAATCTATTTTTAAGTATCTTTTCTCAGCCTCCTTCCCCACCAAATCTTGCACACCTTCCTCTGCTATGTGGTACCAGTATGCATAGGTACCAATATGGCCATATCAATTGTTAGGTAATTAAAATTCCTTCATGCCAGTTGCTAAGTAGCTAATCTTAGCACCCTTTGCCAAACAAGTTGTTACATATTTGTAATATTGACTCTCTCTAGAACTATGTTTTGTTATTACTGCCACTTTCTAAAAAATAGTATCAAACAGAGAAGGAACTTCATTTTTGTGGAATGACTGAATGTATACATATCTTTTAATATTTTTGACATACCTCTTCATCTTGGAATCCTGGTTCTTCCAGCACAACTTGATCCTCCTTCATATTGTAAGATAAGCAGCAGAAAAATAATCAATTCTGGGAAAATAAGAAATACTAATTAAGAAGTAGTCATAGATCATATAGTACAAAATCCTTTGCCCAGAGATCTTGATTTCATCTGAGTCACCAAGGACCAGGACGATTAGAGAAACATTAAGTTTGGAATGACTGAGCTAGTCCATCGTTTTTCTACTGGGCATGTCGTTTTTCTTTTGGGATGTATATATGTAGGGATGGGGGACTTAGTTTCTTCTTTCTTTCCTTAAAACTGGTTACTTTTTATCATCTTTTGATTTCCTGTATCACAGTTAATTATGGCTGTCTGATATCTTTTTTATTATCTTGGAATGTTATTTAGAATTGCATATATTGCTATTTAACTTTTCATGTTTGTGTTAATAACGCTCTAAGAACTTTGACCTCATATTATTCTTCCTTATCCTCCCTAGCTCCTAAACTTAGTCTCCCCTCGATAGATTTTTTTCTCATACAATGAATGCCTTCCTGCTTGCTAATTATGAATGGGCTCTTTTGTAAATATAATTTTGCTTCATAAAACATTACATGTATTTTGTATTTACTAGTATCTACTATTTTCACTTTTTAAAAAAGTTTAAAGTTATGGTGGATACTCAATACTATAATAGTATGGTAAATAAGCAGTGTCTTTGATTTAACACAGTAGCAGCGCTTTTTAAGATCTCAGGAATCTACAGGGCATGACTGTGTTCATTAGAATACAATGTAGTCTAAGTAATCTGTTTTCTCGATTTATTCCATCTTCACTTAATACCAGAGTCAGGGGTCGGGGCCCAACAGAAGGGGAACACACTGCTAAGATAGAGGTACGGTCGCTACCACCTATACCTCTGAACAGCAAAGTAACCAAGGCAAACGAGGAGACAGTGTAAACGGGATCTTCTGGAATACTGTCCCTTAATCATATATATTTTACCCAAAATTCCAAATTGACTGCCCTCACTGAAGAAAAATAAAAATCATTTCTTTTCTCCTTGATAAAACGAAAAGATTGTTTCCTATCTTTCTGGAGTAGCAATTGATGGATTGAACAGTTGGAGGGCTCTCAGACACCTCGCTTTGAGGCTCTCAGAGCTGAGCTCCATTGTGGGGGAGCATGGTTCAGGTCACCTCAACGTCTCCCTCAGCAGGAGGTCTGGGCCGTCGGACATTTTCCTGACACTCGATTCCCTCACAAGGAGGCCAGGGGGGCCTCGTCAAGATATACCTCAGACTTGATTTAATATTAGGATGCTGGAAATCCCTCGAGATCACTGAGATTTCTCCCCGGGGGTGAAGGAAGGACGCATAAGGCCACTACCCCAGGGCCCAGCAACGTTCACCAACCATTACCAAGGAAAGGAATCCGCGCGTTTCCCCTCAGATTTTTCACACGTTTCCCTTTTTGCCACAAACTCTGCTCGTACCCACAGTCTCCCCAAGATTTTCAAGTTGAATCCCTTCCACCCCCACCGGGCTTTCCAGTCCTCAGGAATTCCGACTTGGAACCAGAACGCGGAGACCTGCGGCCCGCGCGTCGCGGACCAGGGGGACTGGTGCTAAGTTGCGCGAGTTTGGGCACGCGCAGGACGTGAACTCGTCAGGGACGAGGGGGCGGGGCTGAGGTGGGCGGGGCGAGGGCGAGGGGCGGGGACCTAGCGGCGGACCACAAGTGGGCCTTGGGCGGGGTTGCTAGCAAGGGGCGGGGCTGCGGGCGAAGGGGCGGGGCCCGGACGGAGCGGGTGCTAGAGTTGCCTTAAAAGGAGCCTCTGCGGAGGTCTCGCTGGGTGAAGGAGGGTCGCCGAGGTGGAGGCAGTGTGCTGAGGAGAGGGGCTTTGGTGGGAGCGGAGCCTGGGATATACCTTGATCTGAGGGAGAGGACTCTGAGGGGGGGCACTGAAGAGACGCGTCGAAATAAGGGGATACGAGGAGGGCGCTGAGGCGAAGACAGGCTGCTGAGGGAAAGAGGGCCCTAAGGTGGGGGCTGTTCCGAGATGAAGAGAGGCCGCTGGGAAAGGGACAGGGGACAGGAGGTGGAAGCCTCCAGGCAGGGGAGGGGTGCTGAGCGGAGGCGGCTGAGTAGTGACAGGCGATGTGCAGAAGGCTCATCTATCTTCACGAAGACCCTCGGGTTCGGAGGTCGAATATGGGGGTCTTTCCCCGCTGTTCAAGACTTTTCTTTTTCACTCCCAGGTTTTCATACCCGGCTTCACTAATACTTCCGCGTTCCCAACTTCTCTTTCTTCTCTATGACTCTTAACCATTTGCCACTCTCTAGGCTGTGAGTGAGGCTCCCAAGAGGCCCATTCAGGATGGAGAGTAATTTTTCTTCGTCTCAACTTGAAATTTTAAATAGACAACAGAAGACAAACATATTTTGGTCCAGTTTTTAAATAGAATATTTTAGGCTCGCCTTCATGCCAGCAGAGCTGTCTCTGGCAGTGTCATCCTCCTTTCCTTAAAAGGAGAGACTGACTGTTGGGGAGAGTCATGAAACATCCCAAAGAGCATCTGTTGAAGTGGAGGCTGTGATGTATCTTGGATGAATATCTGTGCAAACAGTTTTTTTTGAGTTCAAGACCTAGTACAGGGCGCCCTTTTTACTTCAGGGTCTGAATCATTTTGCTGGAATAAATAGCAAAAAAATTTCCACAATAGCAGTTGGTGTTTTGTAGGATATTTTCCTCCCAGGTGGATTGTTTAACGAACTAACAAATAACTGCCATGGCCCTTCAAAATCTGGTTATTTCCCACACATATAGCCTGTCCTTGATATTAAGTGGAAATGAATGCCCGTTGTGGGGATGAACTGGATAGTGCTACCAGGCTTTTGCTTTGAGAACTCACTTAAAATAATTATGGCAATTTCAGAGCAACTTGTTAGATGGAGACATCAACTGTACAGAAGAGCTGCAAAGAGCACAGCAAGATGATTTAGGGAATATAACATATGTAGTTTGGTGTAGTGACAGCTGGGAGAGAGAAATGTTCATAATATTTGAAGGTTGTGTGCACTACACTTAAACTGAAATGAGCTTGGTAATAAATTCACAAAGTGAGGATAAAAAATCTTGCTTGAATATGATATTGATGGTTATATATAACTTTAAAAATTTTTAAAGAAAAGTACACTTGAAGATCTTTCCACTCCAATCAGAAAAAAAAAGACGTCTTTCACATCATACAAAAATTCTGAATATGATGAAGGTGGCATTCCAAATCAATGAGAAAATGATGAAGTCAATGAATAGTTTTGGAACAACTAGGTAGCCATCTGGAAGAAAAATAAAATTGGAACTATACTTCACACCTTATACCAAAATAAATTCCAGATGGACCAAGAAATTAAATCTGAACAATAAAATAATAAAAGTGCCAGAAGAAAACAGGAGACAACTTTTTATTATCTCAGAATAAGAAAAATCTTTTAAAGTATGTCACAAAACTCAGAAGCCATAAAAAGCTTATAAAGCAGCTACATTTTTAAAAAATCCCACATGGCAAAATACTGCTTTCCTATCCTAGATATATAAACCATGGCAAGCCAGAACTTTTGTGTCCATCAGTAAACAATTAGTAATTGTGTCAATTAACTTTCAAAATTTCTCAAATCCTTCAGCAAGTCCACAAGTTCTCTACAAAGTTTAAAAATTTTACATAATTTTTATATTCCAAGAAATAAAAACACAGGCAGTGGAATTACAGTGAAGACCCGAATTTTAAATTACACTTTACTGCCCCTCTGTGGACAACCACCTTATAATTGAATAGAGGCATATGATTCCACTGCGTACATTTGGGTTTCCTCAAACTGGTGCCTGTAATATATAGTCTTAGAGTTTCAAGAGCTCAGAGTTGAGAAATGCTCTAGTAGAGAACTAAAGAATGAAGAGTCATGACACACACACAAAATTTTCACTCACTGCGTACATCTCTTAAGCATCATTCATTCAAAAGATGTTTATTGAATCCCTACTATTTGTCAGACACTGTGCTAGGTGTTAGGTGCTAGGGATTCAACAACAAACAAGATAGTGGGGGTTACAGATAAGTATATAGGCAATTACAGTAGTATATATATATATACACACACATGTACACACATATGTATACATATCAGTCATTTGGGGCTTTCTCATTTATTTAGATTTACTTGCAAGTTTGAAAAACTCTCACCTTTGGCACATAGTTGCCCAGAGAGGCATGCTCATAACAGTTTATTTAACCAACATTTATTAAACACTTGGTCCTAGCTCTCTGCTGGATACAGAGATAAAGACAGGTCTCTGCCCTCAAGAAGTCATGAGTCTAATAGGGAAGAGAGATACAGAAACAGCTAATTACACACAGGACAAAATAAAAGATTATACATGTAGTTAGGAACCAAGCAGACCTCTCCCAGGGTATCTTCACATAGGTAGTAACCCTTGATTTGGGGATGGAAGGATAAATAAGGATTTGCCAGCAGGGCATTGTAGGAAGACAGAGGCTTATTTAGGGATCTGACAGTGGCTCTGCTGAAGTGAAAAGTGCTAGGGAGACACGAGCTTTTTAGAAGCAAAGGAAAGAAGCCAAAGGTAACATCTGATGATAGCTAACATTTATAGCACTTACTGCTTTCCACAGATTAATACACCTACTCTACACACACCATAAAGTAGGAAATATTCTCTCTAGCTACAGATGATGAGACTTCAAGGTTAAATAACTTGCCCAAAGCTCAGAGTCTGGTTCAGTGTCCATACTCTTAACCAATATGCTAAACCAGTTTATGGCAGACCCTATATATTCATACGTGACTTTATTTTCCATGTATAGAAGTATGGTCTAAGCACACAGAGGAGAGGCAACCAAGCCAGACTATAGTGCAGTTCAGCCTTCCTAGCTATGTGGTCTTGGGGACATTATTTAACCTCTCTGAGCCTCAGTTTGCACATCTGAAAACCAAGAATAATGTTAGCACTAAGTTGTGAGAATTTAGTGGGTTAATACACTCGAAGTATTTGGGCTGCTGTGTGGACGATGGATTGGAGGGGACAAGAGAGAGGACAAGGAGAACACCTAAGAGAACACTGTAAAAGTCCAAGCCAGGGGTAATGGTGGCTTTAAACAAGAAAGGACTCATTTTGAAAATGGAGAAAATTGTACCTCATTCATAGGCCTAGAACAGAACAAAATAGGACAGAACAAAATAATGTAGAGAAACATACTTTAAAGTGTCTAATCCATAGTAAATGCCTTTTTCTTTTAATTTAAAATATATACAAAAGTTAAAATAGTATAATGCCCCCCATCATCCGGCTTCAACAATTTTTAATTCATGGCCAATCTTGTTTCACATATACTTCTATCCATTTCCTCCCTCTCATATTATTTTGAAGCAAATTCCACATATAATTTCATCTGTAAATATTTTAGTATTTTTCTATAAAAAGACTTTTAAAAAGCATACACTTAATATTATCACATCTAAACATTAATAATTCTAATGTTAAGTATCCAGGTAGCACTCAAATATACAATTATCTCATAAATGCCATATAGTTTTTACAGTTTGCTTCAGCTGGGATCTCAAAAATGTCTACACATTGCAATTTATTGATGTCTTTTAAGTCTCTTTTAATCTATAAATTTCCCCTTTCCCCTTGCAATATATATGAAAAACATGGCATCATTTTGCACTGGAGTTTTCCATAGCCTGAATTTTGCTGATTGCATCCCTTTGGTGTCATTTAACATGCTCCTCTGTCCTCTGTATTTCTTGTTACGGTAATTGGAGTAAGAGTCTAGATCAGATCAGGTTTGATTATCTGGTAAAGACTGTTTTATAGGTGGTGGTGTAGTCTACTCTCAAGAGGCATGTAACAGCTTTTTGTCTTAGGGGATGTTAGCAACTGTAGATGATCAGCTTAGATCCATCAATTCAAAATGGTGACATTTTAATTCTATCATTTCTTCTTAATATGTTACATGGAATATTTCAAAATGAGAAACTTCCCCTCCTCTACTGTTTGGTTATGTAGCGACGCGGTTCATATGGGAATGGCATGATAAATGCTGATTTGTTTCATTTATTTACCAGTTTTCAAAATAATGAATTGGTTTCCTAGTGTCCTTCAATGGTGACCAATTAACTTTTTGAAGTAATTATATAAATGTGGTAAAAAAATTATATGAATATAGGTGAAAACATGTTTGATGTGTGTCAATCCATGGCAATTGTTATTATTATGGATGCTTAAATTGTCCCATCTTTAGCCAATAGGACCCTCTCTAAGTTGGCTTCTGAGTCTCTCTGACAAGAGTACTATCTTTGGTAGCTTCCTTGCTGTCTAATATGACAAGATGTTCTGTGTTCATCTCATGAATTTCCTGCCCTACACTTGGAAACAAACACTTCAAGGATCCCTGTGTCCTTTTAGAGCAAATAGTATTTCAAGACCACAGTCTGGGTTGTTGCTACTGGGTCAGACTTTATTTCTAGCTCATTTCAATGGACAAAGTTAGGAAACTGCTTTTTTAAATTAGCTTTATTAAGATATAAATGACATACAAGAAAATGCACATATTTAAAGTGGGTATATGGTAAGTTTATACCTGTGAACATTTCACCACAATGAAGATCACCCAAAAAGTTTCTTTGGGCCTCTCTGTAATCCCTTCCCTCCTCTACTTTTCTCCCCTCTCTAGCCATTCCCCACCCCATCCTGTTCCTCAGGCAACTGTTTGTTTTTAAAAATAAAACAAATACATCCTTAATTCATAATCAATTCAAAATTAGAAATATAGGATTTTAATTTCATCTCTACTAGTTTAACACCTAAATTTCCTTTATTTCATGCTGAGAATATTGGTTCTCAGTAACACTGGCAATGACAGAATTGGAGTATTACACAGTTACTCATTTGTTTTATCCCACATTACAGTAAATGCTTTCTAAATGTTAGTTCTCTATGAAGCTCTACCCCTTCCTCTTATAAAGGGCAAAGAATCCTTCCCCATAATTTTCCCTTCTAATATTTACAAAGAGCAGAGATAAGTCTTTTCATCTTGAACTTCCTGAGAAGCCTATGGTTATGAGTCCCCAGTAATTTCTGGAAAGGGTCTGTGCAGGGATGAAGGATTGTCCTAAAAGACGGCAATGCAGTTTACCCTGGGGCCAGACAACCAGGAGACCTCGTATGACAAGATGTTCCACGTTTGCTCCTTTCTAGGCAGGGGCTAGTGGTGCAGATAGATGGAAATGAGCAATTTCATCCACTATGGTAACTTCTACCATAATGTGGGTGCATAAAAAAAATGTGAGAACATGCAGGAGGGACACATGTGGCAACTTTGCTGGTGACATATCAGGGAAGGCTTCCTGGAGGAGGGGACATCGACACAGGGTCTTGAAGGAGGAGCAGGAATTAACAATGTTTCAGAGTTAACAGGGAACAGGGAGAAGGAATATCCAGGTACAGAAGCAGCAATAGGCAAAAGGTCAGAAATAGCAGAGGAAGCATGGCTCCTTAGAAGAACTGCAAACGAGTTGATTGTGACTTGGGGAGCAAAGGGCAGGCGAGAGAGTGCTCTCGTTATCTAAGCCATATAGAACCTTATACATGGCAGGTGCTCAACATACCTTGGTTTCAGGAGAAGGGTATACTTTTTAACAGCAATAACAACAACAACAACAAAAACAACAACAACAACAACAACTATAGCTGGTAGCAACTACCAAGTGAAATATGCTATGCTAGGAACTTGGCATAAATTATCTTATTTAACCATCACAACAACACTACTCCCTCCTAGGCAGGCATTCTTTTCTGCATTCAAGAAAACAAGTTTGGAAAGGTCAAGTCACATAGCTTCTAGGCCTAAAGTCATACACCTATTATGAAGGAGGGCAGGGGTTCAAAACCCTGAATTTTCTAAGGCCAAAACTTGAGCTCTTTCCCTATCACTCTTCCTCTACCTCTTTACCTGAATAATAGTCTCCAAGGGAGTCACCTGGAGTTACATTTCAGGGTTTGAGTAAAGATGCATATCTGTGGGATACAATGTAGGACCACAAAATGCATTTATTTGCTTGGTTCAGGCAAACGGCCATCTGCATGATTTCTTCCTTCCTGGCTGTGTCAAGCAGATCGTTCTAACAGAACAGGTCACTCCCTTGGACCCTGAAGCCAAAATGATACCAGCTGGGCCTCTAGGCCTAGCGGCATGTCCTTCTGCACACTGGTCCCTGACCTCTGAACCTCAGTGAAGTCTCTCTAGACTTGGGTTTTCTTGGATTTCACACAGATCTTTAGCAAAGCATGAATGTATTTTTTTGGTTTATACATTCTACCCCCTTTTGCAGACTGTGAGCCCCTTAAGGCCAGAGGCTATGTCTGTGTTAACCTCTGTATCCACAGGGACTAAAGCAGGCCTGATATAGAACAGACACCTAGTGAATATTTGCTCAACCTAGCCAAGCCCCACTGTCCTCCTAGGAGAAGTGGAGGTAATAGTACCATCTCCGGGGGCCTCCAGGTGGGTGAACCGAGATAATGTCTAAAAAGGACTTAACATGGCACTCACGACGTGGTAAGTGCTCAATAAATGGTATCCCCTATGATTATTATTACTATGTTACATACATATAATATTATATATTCTATGGTGTTGTTATTAAACAAGTGAATGAATGAATTAGTAAATAAATGCATGCATGAATGAAGTGACTTAACATCAATTTAAATCCTGACTTTGGCCCAAGTAGGAGTAAACTGTAATATTCTTTGTCCCATGGACTGGAAATGACCAGACGTGTCACAGTATTATTATTTTGTTGTTTTGTTGTTTTTGTTTTAGATTCAACCCAACAACATGTGCAGGCTTCATCCAAAAAGTTTTCCTGGTTCTTGAACACAGAGTCATCTAAGTGGGATGGAAGACAAGAGGCTAAGGAAGAATACTTCCCTCTTCTTTTTTAGTTTCAACTTCTTGGTGACTTTTCTGTAGATAAACCATAAAAACACAAATAGAAACAGGTTTACAAACAAGTGAATGAAGAAGAAAATCCCCAATATACAGCCTAGAAATCAACCACCAAGAGTGAAGGTCAGAGGTCTGGGAAATGAAGGTGAAATTGAGAGACTCTGTAAAGTGTCTGAATGTACTGGGAGGAGTTTTATGCAAACAGGGAGAATCTGGAGAGGAACTGGAATAAGTACACAGGAGACAGGAGATGCTTGGCTTCTTAGGGCAGCTGCAGGGGCTCAGTGTGTCTTGAGAGGTGGTTGGGAGTAGGGCGTGAGGAGAGACGTCAGGTGGGCAGGGTCACTTTGTAAAGGCCTCATGTCTAAGTCTGGGTTTTATCCCTAGGATCCTGAGGAGGATAAGGAAAAACTGTAGGTGTTAAGCAAAAGAGCAGCATAATGAGAGAGAATTTTGAAAGACACCGTGAAGAGATGGTGCCTCAACTCAAGTGAGCTTCAGTTGCCTCCATGGAAAAACAGGAAAAATGAAATTCACCTCAGAGGACTGTTCTGAGACTTTAAGGAGAAAACCAATGAAATATGCCCCGACTTTAATGGGATAACTGATGGCAAAGACCACCTCTCAACTTCTCTTCTAGTATTTGTAGGAAGAGCAAGTCTGCTCTTCTTCGGGCTCTGAAAAGTCTGGAATCACCAGTCCTTAGTGACTTCTGAAAGAGCTGTCTAGGGGGATTGGTTTGAAATCAGGCTCTGTCCTCTCTGAATGTGAAACTTTTGGAGCTTGAAGGCTATTTCTCGTGGGTAAAAACATGTGCTTTTTCTGGAGCTTCACCGCTGCAGTGCCCCATGGCGAGTGAGCAGGGAAAGGACCTCCCTAAGAGGCAAGCTGGCTCAGGCCCCGAAAACCAGGGAGCTCTGGGCTGGGCTAGGCCAGTGCTTTCGAGCAGGCTGCCAGAAGGCTTCCTGAATTAAGGAATGTAAGAAGCTTTAGGAAAAAATAACACGACGCCTATTAATTACTGGCAGTTGCTATGCCAGGCTCTTTATATGGATTAGCATTTTATACATAACCACCATCACGTTTTTTATGGCCAAGGAAACAGGCCAAGAAAACTTAGGTAACTTGACCTAAAGTCACAGAGGAGGAAGGGCGAAGAGTCAAAGCTCCATATCTTTTTAGAGTCAAAGCTCCTTCTACCACTTCATCTTTTCCTGTGGGAGAAACTAAAAGCTAACGCTGTTATCTGATTCGTTCTCATTTGGGGCTTGTCTGGAGTAGTTGTCCCAACCACAAGGTGGATCCATGATAGGGCCATTATGAGAAGATGTTGGAACTTCTATTTATATATTATCATCTCATCCTTTGAAATTTCTACGTTCCTATTTTTTTACAGTATACGTATTAGTCTAGAACTATTTATACATATGTATGATTTATGAATAATTAATATATCATTAGGGGCTGAGTGCTCATAAATGTTTTATTGAGAAACAAGGTCAAGAAAACTTGGGGACTACTGATCGAAAAGGATAGCCAGGGCTCCAGAGAGAGGTAAATATTTGCGGGAGACTTTGCAAATCCTCCAAAACACATATATACTCCCTTAGTGAAGAACACCATCTGCCGTAGGGACTTTTAAAACCCAAATATGACTATATGGTTTCCCTGTTTAATATCTTTCAGTGCTTCATGAAAATCCCTTCCTAAGCTTGTCCAGGGATCTCCTCCGGGCTCACCTCTCCTGGAAGCCCCGCACATATCTTCCTGACCTCTCGCCACGCTACTTCCTACCTCTGAGGCTGTGCTTCCACTGCTCTATCTGCTGAGAATGCCAGCCTGCCTTCTGCCTGGCAAACACCAGACTCAGGTCAAGGGACACAACTTCTGTAAAGTGTTTCTGTATGGCTCCAGGCTGGTGCGTTCATTGTCCCCTCTGTCTAAAAGCACCTCTGGAACTTAAGACATTTATTTATTGATATGTCTGCCTTCTCTCTACCAGACTGTGAGGCCCTGGAAAATATCTCAGCTACTGTTATGTACTCAGTGTCTACTGCAGAGAACTTTTGAAACCTCTCCAGACTTGGGTTTGCTGCTGTATAAATGGCAGTGAATAACCTCTACCTCATATGGCTGTCACGAAGGTTAAAATGAAGTCATGTTGCTAACGTGTGTAGCTTAATGCTTGACACAGAGTAACCAGTTAAGAAACGGTATCATTATTACCACATCATAAATACTGTTAGTTATAATATTTGAAATAAAATAATGGGTAAAAGAATAAATGCATGAATAAATGCAATAACCCAAGCAAAAAAACTATCCTCTTTCCTCTATCCTGGGAATAGTTATCTCTATTTCTCAGTCTTTTTCCCCTGTTGTTTTTCTACTGTACCTGAAATCAGTAATATCAGGAATTCCGTAGGAGTTGTCTTGTTCTAGGGAAGATAATTCATCAGTGCTTGTAAGTGAGAGGGGAGAGTAGCTCTGTCTCTCTTCCTCCTCTTTTTCCTTCCTATAGGAGAAACAAAAAAAGACATCTACAAAGATCGGCTCAAAAATTCAGTGTGAATTCTTCAAAGTTTTCACTGGAATCTTGATAGATGTTGAAAGAGAAAGTTTACAAATCAATCAATAACACTGGCAATAGCAAACAACTGAAGCAGAGGGCTGAACACACCCCAATGACTCCCTTATTTATTTTCTAAGTATTGACTGAGAACCTGCTGGGTGCCGGGCACTGGACTAAGCCCTGAGAAAACAAGGTCATCTAGGACAAGATTCCCGACCTCAAGGACAAACCTTCAATCTAGGGAGATGGACAAGCAAATTTAAGACTAGAGTAGGCTATATTCTCTGGAGTGTGATCAGGAAAGTACAGGGCACATAATGAGTATCCTGAGTAGGCAAGTCAAGGAAGACTTCCTGGAGGTGACGCCTGAGCTGGGTTTTAAGGGTCAGCTAGGGATTAGCTAGATTAAGAAGTAGTTGCAGGTAGTCAAGTCTGAGAGAACAATAATATCAGTGCATCGGACTGAGTTGGCTTTTTATATTTCTGAGAATCTAAGATGAATATCAGAAAGATTGTTAATGAGTCACCATTGATCCTATAAGAGTCCATGGCTCAAACAGATGGGTCTTAAGCTGAACTGCTATTATCAAAATTATTGTGGTCTTGTTCTGGTTCAAAGGAAGCCAGTTTGAAAACGCTAGATTCTGTATGATTCCAGCACTATAACATAAAAGGCAAAACTGTGGAAAAAATGAACAGATCAGTGGCTGTGCAGGGGTTTGATGGAGGGAGAGCACAGAGGATTTTCAGGGCAGTGAAAATTATAATAACAATTATAATTATAATTAAATAAATAATTAAAAGAATAATTATTTATCCTTAATTATAAGGATAATTACCATTCTAATGATAGATATATGTCATTATACATTTGTCCTAACTCATAGAATGTACAACACCAATTGTGAACTCTTATGTAAACTATAGACTTTGAATGATTATAATGTGTCAATGTAGGCTCATCTATTATAACAAATGTTTGACTCTGGTCAGTATTGTTGATAATTGTTGAGAGTAGCTCTCTGCATGTGCTGGGGCAAGGGGTACATGGGAAACATCTGTACCTTACGCTTAATTTTGCTGTGAACCTAAAAGTCCTCTAAAATATTTTGAGAGAGAGAGGGATGGAGAGGGAGAGGAAGAGAGGTTAGCCCTCATCTTCCCTTCTTTGAGTTGCTGGTCTGGAAAACAGATGGTGTACCTTGAACTCCAACAGCCATCTTGATGGACTATAAGGATCCCTGGGGAAGGATGTTAAGCACTAGGATGATGGAGCCTGGGTCCCTGAAGGTCCAGAAGTACCATATTAGGTTATACCGTTTACCTCCAGACTTCCTTTATGAGTGAGAATCAACATGAGAGAGAGAGAGAGAGAGAGCCCACCAATTGTGCCACTGCTATTTTTTAATTTTTTCTTTTATATATGACTAAATATAATCTTAACTTATACATTATCTCCAAGAGTTGTTCTGAGAATAAAATGCGTATTGGAAGATTTTGTTTTGCTTTTGTTTTCTGGAGACATTGAAATAAATAGGCTCCAGGCTTGGGGATACTAGACTTATAGAAAACAAAGTTAAGTGGGAAGTCTGTCTAATAAATGCAGAATCTCTACCTCCATTTCTTTCCTCTGTTTCCAGAATGCCATGAGCCAGGCATACTTCCCACAGACAAAGGATTGAAGGATTCTTCTAAGAAACTAAACTGCTTCTGATAAAATACTCATAGATGCTGATATTGGAGGGTCTGTCAGTGAGAAAGCTGGCTTACTTTCTTACTGCCAAAAAAAAAAAAAAAGAGAGAGAGAGAAAGCACACACCAATTGAGAAACCATGCTTCTGATACTTAACTTCTACTGCAGTTTTTTAGAGCTTTGCTCTTAAATATAAAGACATCCCAGGATCATCAATAATTTAAGGAAAAACTCAAAGATGCAAGAGAGAGTTCAAAAACAAGCAAATAAACAAAAAACATAAAAAGGTACCCAAGAAAGATACCCATAGAAATAATATGGAGATAAGAAACTTAAAAAATAAAGATTAATATTCTCAGTTATAGATGAAAATATCACATCCATGAAAGAAGATGCTATAAAAAAAGAACAGCGAAAAAATAAGAAAGAGTTCACTCAAGAAAATTAGTAATGTTATAGTAAAATTTTTTTAATTAAAAGAAATTTGTTTAATTTAATTTTTTTAAATGAAAAGAAAATGTAGACATTCTCCTAGAAAGTAGGACAGAAATCCATGCAGATGTCAACGGAAGAATAAAGAAAAGAAAATTAGAGAATTGGTCCAGAAGGTCCAAAAAACGAGTATAATCCAGAAAATGAAGGGAAGGAAATTATTAAATAATAAAAATTCTCAAAATTAGATGATACCAGTCTCTAGTCTGAGAGGACTTCCCAATCCCAACGAACTATTAAGAAAAAGACTGATACCAAGGCACATAATTGGGAAACTTGAGAATACTAGAGACAAAGACAATATCCTAGAATCTTCCACGGGGGAGTGGAGGTGGGAAAGGTGACATATAACATACAAAGCAATAGGAATCAGAATGGTATCAGACTTTTCAATAGAAAAACTAGAAGGTAGGAAAAATTTTCAAAATTTTGTGGCAAATTGACTTTTAATTTAGAATTTTACTTCTGGCAAAATATTTGTCAAATGTTAATCAAGAGCTTAAAAAACTTCCCAGGTACCTTTTCTTCAAGAGCTACTAGAAAATGTGCTCCAGCAAAATAACGACATAAAATAAGAAAGAGAAGGACAAGTGGTCTGGGAAACAGAGACTTCAATAAAGTAAGATTGACAAATGGAAGTCGTAGGACGGTGGTGGAAAAAGCCCAAGATGATAACTGTGGGCAGACCTAGAGCATACCAGTCCAGACTGGGGGAGGATAAGAGCCTGAGAAGCACTCCAAGAGTAAAAAAAGAAAAAAAACTAATAGTGTATATTCTCACTTTTAGGATCTTCTGCCACAACTTTTTATTAACCCTTTAGAGTATGTGTCTGCTTGCAACGAAGAGAAAAAGAATAAGCAGCAAACTGCGTTTGTCCCTGTTATGATCACATTATCTAACAGAATATATATAGAATATATATGATATACTTGAGAATATGGAAAGTAATCCTGCTTAGTTTTTGATAGGTTTTAACAATCTGAAAAAACTATCAACAGATAATGTCTTAAAAGAAAAAAAAAATCAAGAAATATATAATGTAAGTTCCAGAATGCAATATTATAATTTCTGTAGAGCAGACTCTTGGATGGCTGTCGATGGGCTACAGGACGACAGAATCAGATGTGGCACGTAGCACCCCCTGATGCTCCTCCATTCTCTCAACTCTCCCTCACTCTCTGACCAGCCAGACCCAATGGCAGGCTGGTAACTTTTAGTTCTGCAAATTGTTTTGAGCAACTCTCTTACTAGAGTGTCAACCCAGTATTCCCTTCCCCCCACTTCCCTAGCGAATGGAACCGAACTGGTCACTTCCTACTGTGTTCCCTTTTGAAGTCCTCTCTTAGGACCTATGCAACTTGTTGCATATTACCTATTTACATCTCTTCTTCATCTAGACTGCAGGAACTTTAACTTATTTATGTCTTTGCATCCTTAGTAGCTGGCACAGTGGGTCTTTAGTCAATGTTTACTTGGCATCTCTGTGCCTCAGTTTTCTATTCAGTAAAATGGAAGTGATGTTATTTAAGGTTCTGATGGGCTATAAATAAATGAAGTGGGCATGTTGTCTTTGTCTGATGACATCTCACTCATCCTACCCCATGGCATTGACCGTGCCTTGCTCTCTCAGGCTGCGGAGACAGTCAGGCCTGGCTCATCACAGCATTGCTTCTTCCAGAACACAGTGTTGGTCCAGACAGGATGGGTGGGGTCATGACCCAAGCAAAGCAATCAGAGACTTTTATGAGGTTTGGTGTATGGAGTCTGGGAGAGGGTGTCTTTCTTCCTTTTATGTCAAATGCTAGGCTTGGGGCTGTCTGTGGCCCTTTCTTTCTCTGAGAACAGAGGCAGCTTGAAAAACAAGCCAGCACACAGAAGGAAAGAGGGCTGAGAGAGGGAGGGAGAGAGAACCTGAAAATATCACTGAGACCTTAGGTCCAGTGTGCCTGTAGCCAACTCATCTGTGGCTTTCCTGGTTACTGAAGTCACCAGATCTTCTTAAAGCTCGAGCTAGTTTGAGTTGGTTCCCTGGCACCTGCAACCAAAGAGCTCTGACTCACACAGTTCATAAAGTGCAAATGCTTGGCACAGAGGAAGTACCAAATCATTGATAGCTCTTTCTACTACCATTAATAATTAAAAAATAAAATGTGAATTGAGCAACATGTAAAAACAAGTGACCTTTCCAATATGCTTTCCCATGTACTAAGAATTCTTACATTGCTTGCATTTCTGCTTATCTCATGGTCTTTTTTTTTCTGACAAACCTTAAAAGAAATGTATTCTACCTCTGATAGGTTTTTCCAGATTTCTTTTCAGGGGATTCCTCAGAGAAGGTAGAAGGTTGGATGAACATGTGGTTTGCCTTTTTTTTCTCTGCTTCTCTTTGGTCGATATTCTTCATTTTCCTGTGAGGAAATCATAAAGACACGTGGGGAAAAGATTACAAAGTCAGCATAATTCTTTTCTCTCCTATCCTCATATGTAAAGAGAGGCAACTATTTACAAATTCATTCATTTCATCTGTCAAGAGAGCTGACCACATAGTAGCAACTCAGTCAGCAAGCCCTGTTATGTTCCAGAGACCCAATCAGCCCTGGGAACACAAAGAGGAATAAGGGTGGTCCCTGGACTCAAGGAACACATACTCAAATTAGGAAGACAGGTGAAGAAATCCACAATCTGAGAGAAGGCTAAAGTGTGAACTGTGAGGGCAAGCTGAATTTAAGTTGGGGCCCTGCCACTTGCTGTGTGACCTTGGGCAAACCTCAAAGTAAATTTCCACGTCAACATTTGCCACCTTTCGTTCTTGTTTTATCCACTGCTGAAAAAAATCTTCTTATTTAAAAATGTATAATATATAAAATATAAATATAAAAGTAAAGAAAGTAGTATAATTAACACCATTTGCCTGTTATCTCGCTTCAATAGTTATCAACATAAAGTCAATCTCGACTCATCTATTACTTCCCACCACAAATGGGTTATTTTAAAGCAAATCACAGACACTATGTCATTTCATCCATAAGTACTTCATTATGTATCTCTTTAAGACATGACTTTTTAAAAACAATACAAAACTATTATATCTTAAAAATAGGAACACGCCAATAAAATGAATTCCCTAATATCATCTAAAACCCAGTCATTATCTACATAAAAATCTGGTCTCTGTTATTGTGGGGTTTACATTCTGACCACAAGAAAGTTGAACATGCTTAAGATGTTACAGGATGAGGGCCCCCAATCAAACATTATTATGACGTGCTACAACAGACAAATGCTGAAACAATGCCACTTCCCTCAAATCCCTTAATACCTGAGGAAGTTGTGCTGCAGAACCTTCAGGTACTTGTCAAAATAATTCCACTCATTCCAGTGGAGCTGGTTCAACTGCTGAAGGAAGGCCCTCCGCTTCTTCATGTTGTTCAGGGTCAGGCTGATGATATCGGCGTAGGTCTGGCTGGACTCAGTGGCTTTCAGGTTAAGGAAAACCCACACTGTCAGTCACTGTTGACTCTCAGCATTGTTAGTGAGACGCGCCTCGTGCGTAGGGAGAGTGAGGTGGCAGACTGGGGAAACGGATCTGTTTCTGGATGAGACAACTGAAGGCTGAGCAGGAAATGACCCTTTCCGCTCTTTGCCCATGGCCCACTGTGGAAAGAGGCTACCCTCTCCATGGGTAGGCCGTTCACTATCTTTTAATGAAGACCTTCTCCTTTCTGCCAATGAAAGAGCTGGGAAATGCTTTTTTTTTAGGCTGTCATTTAAAATTCTTACTCTATTATCACAGTGGTGAACAGAAAGAGATTCCGACTTTCCTTTCAGGCCCAAGGCCTCATTCCCTATCTCGTGTTTGTATGTCAAAAAATCCTCTCCCCCTCCCCGGCCCTATCTACTCCTTCAGGATTGGTCAGAATCTCAGCTACACTTGTCACAAGCTGTGGGAGCTCAGACAAGATATGTCAACCTCTACATCTCCAGTTCCTATCTATAAAATAGGGATAGTAATACCTACCTTGGATAACGTTCATAACGACAGTTGTTATTTATTTAGTACCAGCTGTATGCCATTTAATCCTGGTCACAGCACTGTGGGTTTGGTATAACTGTCCTTATTTTAGAAGGAAGTCATGAATACATATTGCTCAGAGGTTAAGGTGTTGCATATGAGATTTAAGGCAGCTGGGTCGCTGAGCCAGGACCATATCCAGGGCTGTGCATCCCAAACCCGGGCTCCTTCCACTACGCTGCACTGTCTTTACAGAACAATGACAGAAAGCATTTCATAACGATAAAGCACTACGAAGTGTGAGTTGTTATTCTTTGCCTGTAGACATATAAATAGATCTATGGATATGAAGAGCCACAGGGCAGGAGCTACAAGTCCTGCCTAGCTCATTATGCAAGCTCCTCCTGATGAGAAGCTATATGAAAGTAGGCACCATTCAAGCACTTGTTACCTGCAAGGCACTATGCTAAGGCTTTACCGCTGTTTTGCCTGTACTCTGCAAAACAGTCCTGTTATCCTCATCTTACAGATGAAGAAATGAGGCTCAGAGAGAAACTGGAACTTGTCTAAGATCACTCAGCAAGCAAGCCGTTGAGTTGGTTCATAAGTCCTGGCCTATTTGAATCTGTGTTCTGACCTCTCTGGTAAACTGCTAAGACTCAGGACCAACACATGTCACACCTGCTTTCTTAGGATCTGAGCTTTTTAGCAAATATTTAGGGTAAATGCCAACGGGGCCAGGAATTTGCTGATGTGTCTAGGGAGGAGTGCGTGTGAGGATGGTTTTGGAAGAATCATACACCTAGACACCAAAACTCCTGAATCGATACATACTTCGGAGTCCACAAGCACATGAGAGGCATTACTGAGTTGCAAAGTATTTAGAGTATCACCTAGTCAGCCCCTTTCATTCCGGTAGATGGGAGATTTTGCACATGGGAAAATTCGACTTGCCCAGGGTCCCACACAGCCAGCTCATGAGGCAGATGTGGAACTATAGTGAGCAAGATTCTGACCCTTAGGCTTGTATAAATGGCCACCCTTGACCGGAAGCTTTAACATGCCAGGAGCTGTGCCAGGGGCTGCAGTAATATGTGCCCCACCCACGGAGGAAAGGATATGGCAAGATCTTGGTTTTTTCCCTCCTGACGATCAGCACGTCGGTGCCATGCTGCCGCAGAGTGAGGTATTTCTGGAGGAAGTGCACGATCAGAGGGCTCTTCCCATAAATGTTGAAGAGGTTTGAAGTCATCTCAGGGATTTTGCAGGCGGGGTGAGACTGAGCAGGAAAGAGAGGGAAAAAAGTAAAGGATATTGTCATTTGTATAGCATGCATTAAGAAATGTAGAAGTGCTCATGTTCCTCGATCCAGTAACTCCAGTTTTAGGATGCTATCTTAAGGAAATTACCCCAAGTAAGGAAAAGTTTAGGCACCAAGATGTTTACTGCAGAGATTTTTACTGTAACAAAAGATTAGAATAACCTAAATGTTAAAGAAGACATTAAAATACCAACTCAAAGGAATAATAGGCCATTATTAAAATGTTTATGAAGAGTTGGTTCTAAAATATCGTTTCAAATATAAAGTAATCAAGATGCAAAATTGGGTACATAATTTATTTTATCTGAAATAAATACAATTATAGAAAGTAATTTGGTTAAAAAGTAGATGAGAGACTGAAAGCATAGTTACCAAAATGTTAATTCATTCAGCAAATATTTATTGGGTAACTGTTATGTATACACACTGTTCCAGGTGCTGGAGAGTCAGCCAAGAATAAGACAAAGTCCAGCCCTCCTGGAGGCTGCATTATAGTTGAGAGAGAGATACAATAAACAAATCAACAAATATAAGAATAACATGACACTACAGAGTAGGTGCTTCAGATAAGAATCAAGCGGGGTGAGGGATGAAGGGAAGCATCGTCCGTGGGATGGTCAGGGAGGGCTGCCCTGAGGAGAAGCCATCCTGGCAGGTCCCATATGATGGCAGGACAATCAGTGTGGTATTCCAGGCACAGGAGACAGCATGTCCAAGAGACCCTGCGGCCAACAAGAGCTTGGTGTGGCTGGAGGACAAACACAAGGCCTGTGCGGCTCAAATGGAGAGCGAATGACAAGGTTGAAGACGGAGTGGGGACTCCGGACCACGAGAAAAAGTTAGGGTCTCTTCTCAGAGTGATGGAGACCTCTGGAAGGTTTAAATCACGCACAATATACTCTTAAATTTTTCTAAAGATCCCTTGACTGTGTGTGGAGACACGACGGCAGTGGGTAAGAGTGGATGTGAGAAGAGCAATGGTTGGGAGGTCTCAGCAGTGATCAGGCTGCTGATGGGGCTGGGACTGGGTCTTCGGGAGAAGGGTTAGTTAGAAGTGATCAAATTCACAATATATCACACAAGCACTGGCAGGATTTGCTGATGGACTCAATGTGGGTGTGAGAAAGAGCAGAGTCAAGGGTGACTCCAAAGATTTAGGTGCCAGTTGCTGAGCTGGAAGATCTGGGGAGGAACAGGTTAGCGGAGCGGGAAAATCAAGGCGTCTGTTGGGATGTGCTATGCGTGAGGTGCTGATGGACAAACACGAGGAAACAGATCAGGACAGAGAACAGGTTGAGGCTGAAAGTGATTTGCTTTTCTTCCTTACAGTGCTCTGCCTTTTTCTAAAAATGTCAGTAATGATTACGTCCTACTTTTGTATTTAAAAAACAATAATTTTATTTTGAAGTAGTTGAAATTTAACCAAACAGTAATTTTGTCTCATGAATAAAGGCTGCAACAGTACCTGCCCACACTGTTCTTTAATACTATCTGTTTTAATTGCTTAATAGATTTCTTCAATCTTTAGCAGGATCTCTCAACCTCAGCGCTTTGATGTTTGGAGACAGATAATCCACTGTCGTGGGTGACAATCCTGTGCATTGTAGGATGCTGAGTAACATCCCTGGTCTCTACCTGCTGATGCCAGGAGTACTCCACCCTACTCCCAGCTGTGACAACCAGGAATGTCTCCAGACAGGGCCAAATGTCTCCCAGGGGGCAAAATCACTCACCCCGCTTCCCGTGGAGAAGCACTTCTAGATAGCAAGACACCACTGGACTCACAGAAATCTGAGGTTAGCAGGGAACCTACATGTCACTTAGTCCAATTACTCCTAGAACCCCATCTCCAAATGGGGGCCAGTCTGTGTTCACTGGTCTCCAGGGAAATGAGAGAAACAAGGAAAAATACATTATAATACATCTAACATAAATTTATTCACTTTTAGGATTTTTATTCTGTGATTGTCTTTTCTACATTTATATTAATGACCTTTTCTTTTATGAAATAATGGTGATGGCAAATAATAATCATTTTGTTTTAAAGAAATTATTTAGTAAAAGTTTTTCAAAGTCTAGAAAAATCCAAAGTGGATCTAGGATTCACTAATCTAGTTTCACATTTATCCAAGAGTTGTTCTTTTGGCTGCCCGAAACCCATTCTCTTTTCTTAACAGCCTTCGAGTCTCAAGTGTTTGTGGTTTACCTGCCCTCTACTGCATTTGGACTCCAGGAAGCTTTAAATCAAATAGACAGAGCTGTCACAGGCTCTGTCAGCTGGCACCTTCTGCATCCACCCAATTAGAGCTAGGGTACCTGGAATAAGCTTGGTCAATGAAAACTCCTGCACCTGAGATTTTGAATCTTGAATGGGGTGAAATATAGGCTGAGAACATGTGGGGGTTCACCCATTCCAAAGATGTCACCTTGGGGAGATGGTTCAAGGGTTGCAACGGCCTTGATTCTTCTCCTGATCCCTGGACTGACTTTCAGACTTTCCGGTGACTCAGTGTTCCTCCGTTTTTTCCTCATATTGGCCCGAGACAGATTTGGTTACTTGTAAGCAAAGAATTCCAGCTGATACACATTCTTTCAATAACATCCTCAGCGAGTAACTGTCCGTTTTTGCTTCCCTACTTTGTTAACAGGAATGTGCTGCCTTCTGCAATGTCCAGTTCCCCTGGTGATAAGCAGCTGATTTCTCCTCCCAGGTGAAAGCCAGGGGAGGGGCTTTGGGTACAGGGACTGGGCACAGGAGTGGGAAGGCCTGGCTCACAGCCATGGCATTGGGCAAAGATGGGACACTGGCAAGTGGAAAGATGCTCTGGAACATCAGATTCAAGAGACAGGGGAAGCAGAGTAGGAGCTAGAGTGAAGGGGTCGGCTTTAGGGACCTGCCAGAGGAGTGATGGTTTGGGAGCTGGAGCTGGAACAAGAAGCAGAAGATGGTCTACAGCAGAGCCAGAGGGTAAAGCTAGTTTAAAATGACAACTTGGGCTCTTAGGAAGTTCTTTCTTAGCCTAGATAAAAATCCGACTCTTGGTAATACCAACCCATCTTCCTCCAAAACCCACGTTATACAACAGTCCTTAAAATACATGAGGAGAGCCCTCGCATCTCCCCTAAGTCTTGCTTTTCCAACCTAAACATCTTCAGTGCCTTCGATAACTCCTGGTCTGATTTTCAGTCTGGTCCCCATCTCTGGACACATGTTAGATGGGACCATCTGAAGTGGGGTCATCTTCTTTCTTGTTCTGGGACAACTGTACATCTTTTTAAAAAGTTCTTCATTTTGACATTTAGATATCATTTTCTGTTATCTCTGAGAGTAAAAATCTTTATTTTTTTACAAAGCAAATTTATGATCATTGTGACAAATTAATACAATGTAGAAATAAATAAAGGAAAAATAAAAGTCTATCTCATCTCCACTTATATGTCCTAGAAATAAATACTGTTAACACTTTTCTGTGTATCCTTCTAAACGTTTTTATAAGCACATACTGACTTCATTCTGAAAATATATTTCAAAAATAAAAATGGAATCATAATTACACGGCTGGGCTTCATTTTACCAATTTTATTGAAGTCCAAAAAAACAACTTGCCTAAGTGACACAGCTGCGATTTGAACCTGTGTCTGTCTGCTTTTCCACCATGCTCTGCAGCTTCTCAAAGGTTTCATGCTAAACGCTGAGGGGAAACAGGCAGCAGTAATCCATATGAAAAAACAAAGAAGGTTCAAAGAATTGCCTGCAACACTTGCTGTACTTGGCCCAAATTCCATGGCCTGACTCCTGTGCTAGTTGGTGTCTTGAGAAAGCCCCAGAATCTCTTGCCCTGGTCGGGTATTAACCACCTCTCCTGCTACTCAGGACTGAAGGTGCCATGGATATAAATGACCATACACTGAACTTGGTGGGTTAGATTTGGGGGAGGGAAAAAGAAGAGGAGAGAACACACATAATCCGGTGCCTCCAGGGGCCTGGGGACAGTGCTGGTGGCAAAGCTCAGGGCTTAAGAGCTCATCAGGCTCAGAGTCAGATGGATCTGCATGCAGGTCTTGGCTTTACCACCTATTTGCTTTGGGAACTTGGACAAATTAGTTACTTGCTCTGAGGATCATTTTTCTCACTAATAAACTGAAGAAGAGCAGAAGTCATTACCTGAGAGGTATCTGTGACAAGTAAACAAAATATACTGCATGCACAGGTTTAGTATAGTGCCTGACACATAGTAAGTGTTTATCACATAATTATCATCGGTATCCCATGTAAACCTTAAAATTATTGTCTCCGTTTCATAGAGCGGGAAACTGAGACTCAGTGCTCTCCTTCCATTACACCCAGGCTCCTGAGTCTCAAGCAAGTAATTTAAATCCCTGGAAAAATCCAGACAAATTCTCACCCAACTTGTGCCTCTCTCAGTCAGGAATTACCCTTAGGAGATTTCCTGGCTGTATCACCTGAGCCTACAATAAAAAATACCCCAGTTCTTACCCTGACATCTCCACAGTGCTAGCGTTTATAGCCACATTTCCCAGCTACTTTAAAATCATCTCAACTATTAAGTTGCCAATCATGTGCTCACCTCCTTAGGACACATATTCTCATATTCTCTTGCTTTTGATATCCTCTTGACTTGTTGTGTAGCTTTCCTCAAGGCCAGATTCTGAAGATATTGCTCTGTCAATGCAATATTAGGAAAAGAAAAAAGATTATTGGAACTGGTCAGCTGTGATAAGAAAGAACATATGGCAGATCTCAGCTTCCTATCACTGTGAAAATGTCTGGGTGTGGTCAGATCACTGGGAGATACTGGAGGAAGTAGCTCAGGTAAACCCATACAATTTCATTTGCATTTTATCCATATATATACCTATGGCCATAGCTTTGTCCACTTATTAATCTATATGTAGATCCTTCTATCTATCCAATCAATAAACATTTACTGAGCACCCACTCTGTACTGGGACCATGTTAAGTGCTGGAAGTAGACTATCTTCAAAGAATTCATAGTTTAGTGAGAAAAAAAACACATGCAAATAATAAACGTAACACTAACTCAGATGCAATGATAGAATTCTCTAGAGGTTACAGAATAAGGGGAGGCTAGAGGCTTTTTTATTTTTTTTTTAAAAAAAGCTAAGCATAATCAGAAAAGGTGTTATAATTAAAAGAGAAAAAATATCCAACTCTTGCATAAAATTATAGTTTTTCTGTAGGAGAAAATTAACAGAGTACGTCTTAAAGATAGGCAGAGAGAAACAACAGATCATCTATAAATGAATAACAATTAAAATTACTTTGGAATACAGTTTGGCAGTTCCTCAAAATGTTAAACATATGACCCAGCAATTCCATTCTTAGGTATTCATACATCTAAGAGAAATAAAAACATATGTCTACACAAAAGCTTGAACATGGCCGTATTATTCATAATAGCTACAAAACAGAAACAACCCGAACTGAATAAAAAAAAAAAAAAACCAAACTATATATCTAAATAGTTGCACTGGGATGCCTCAGTGTTGAGAGTGAAATGTATATAGCACTAAACATTCATATTAGAAAATTAAAGTCTCATTTTCTTCTTTGACTCATGGATCTTTGTCAATTGAATATATATGTATATTTTGGGGACTTGAAGTCTCTCCCAAATATTTGCCTTTCAGGCATATTGTTTTATTTCGCTTTGTTTCATTGAGCGTCACAAATATTGCATTTTTTTTAACAAATTGAAGCTAAAACCCACAACTTGATGAAGGCTCAGATGACGTTTAGTATTTTTTAGCAATAAAGTTTTTTTTTAAGGTAAGATAATACATTTTTAAAGACATAATGCTGTTGCACACTTAATAGACTATAGAAAGTATAAAATGTAGCTTTTATATGCACTGAGAAACCAAAAAATTCTTCCTGTGACTCACTTTGTTGTAATATTCGCTTTACTGCCGTGCTTGGGAACTGAACCTGCAATGTCTCCGAGGTCCGTCTGTATTTGGAACCCTGGCTATACTTCTCAGCAAGTGGTCCCTAAATAGCTTTTTAATAACAGCTTTATTGTAATATAATTTACATACTAACTTTTCTGAGCCTTCATTTATCCAACAAAGAAAAGGATAGTTTGATTTTTTTGGACTAATGATGACACTTAAGAGTTCCTGTTCTGTGTTTTCTCAGGTTATGTATTTGTCTGTGTGGCATCCACTAATTACAGGGCCAAACTAACGGCCAAAGTGGACACAACTCCCCTGTGATCAGAGCCCATACTCTGAACCATCTCCTTTATCTAATTCTCACACACCAAGCTAACATCTCCCCTGACCTAAATCAACCCAAGGCCAGATGTCAGACATCTAGGGACAGCTCCTATACTCCGAAGCTGCCCAGAATTACTCAAACTAGCCGATCCTAAACTGTTAACCCTGTCATGTCTTGTCTTTCCCAAGGAAATCCCAATAAGGGCTGTGGCCTAAGCCTTCCCCTGGCTCCTTTCCACCTCCTGACTGACACTGGTGCTTCCTCCCATGGTCCTGCATGGCAAGCCACGCCTCTTGATTCTAGGAGAACTGTGAATAGCAAACTTTTCTTTCAATGGCATTGGCCTTTGAAAGGTATTCACTCAGTCACCTTTATAAGTTAACACCCAGTTCTTACCTCAATAAATGCTTGTTTCTGACGGGGAGAAGGGCAGTGATCAGGTCTTAGATTCATTTTCTTCCCTTGCCTACAACCTCTCTGAGCACTGTGTGACCTCATCATTATAAAAGTAGAACTTAATCAGTGCTTGTGGAACTGAAGAGACAATGAGGCCCTCTCAAGAAGTTACTTGGTGCCAAGGCCCAGGCTAGAACCACAAGTATATACTAGGGTGGCAGATTATGTTCAAACAAACCCAGGAAACGAGGGTCTTGGAGAAAATAACTGAGTCAAAAGCCTACATTTTCCTTTTAGGTAGTTACTGTACCTTTCATGATATTCTGCATTTGTGACCTATCCTCTGACTTCTTAGATAAAGAGCCTTTCTCGTTTAAATATGTACCTGTAGACTGAGGGAGAAACAAACAAAGAACAAACTTAGCAAAACTAAGTAGTCAGAGAAATACAAAAAGCATACATGCCATTTCCTAGACACTTCTGATCGTTCTTGCAGAGGGAGAGTGTGCAGGCCCAGCTTGCCAACCCAGGGGCACAGTGGAGAGAAGAGGCTGATGTAGAAAACACGTGGGCTGCAGACTGAGGCAGACCAAGGTTCCAGTCCCAGCCCTGTCACTCAACAGCTGGTGATCTTGGGCAAGTCATCAAACCTCTTGATTGCCTTGGGTTCCTCACAGGGTTCATGTGAGGATTAAGTCAGCGAAGGCACGCAAAGTGCACGAGTGGCTGCTCACGCTAGGGGCTCCGTGAATACTGCCACCATTGTTTATGCACTCACCACATCTCTTTCAGTCAACATGTCACTGAACAACTCCTAATGTGTCTGGAACTGGGCAGAGACCCTAAAACCTGGTCCTTACCCAGAGGAGCTCCCAGTCCAGCAGGGGAGATAATGGTAAATGGACAACTACACTAAGGTGAGAAAAGTATCACATATTTATTAGAGAGGCAATAGAAGTTCGGATTAGGTTTGTATGTAAGTGACAGAGACTCGAAATAACAGTGGCTCAAACTAGGTAGAAATTTCTCTCTCTCATAACAGTCTGAAGGTAGACAATCCAGGACTTATATGGTATTTCTGCTGTGATAAGTCCTTAGGGATTCCAACGTCTTCCAGCTCATGATTCCACATTTCCATTGCTCTTAGGGTCCAAGATGGCAGCTAGAGCTCCAGCCATCACATTCACATTCCAGGCAGCAAAATGGAAAAAAAAGGACAAAGAGGCAAGGACTTCACGTGGACTATTTTCTTAAGAAGGCTCCTAGAAACTGTCACATGGCACATCCACTTATATCTGATTAATTGGATCTTATTCACATGGCCACACATTGATATAGGGGAGGCTAGGAAATGTAATCTTTGATCTGGCCATAAAAATTGGAGGTTCTCTTTCTATAGAAGAATAAACAACAGATATTGTGAAACAACTAATGGTAGGCCAGAAGTAGTTCAAACAGAGTATCATAGAAGGCAGAGTGAGAAATGCTTGATTCTGTCTGCTGGAGAGCTGGAGGGCTTCCAAGGACAGAAGACACTTTTGTTCTGTTTTTAAGGATGAGTAGGAGTTTAAGAATATTAAACAGATGACCCACCAGTGGCAGGCAAGCAGTCCACCAGCCTCAACAACCAGCACTTTGCATTTATATCAATATGATATTTGAATAGGAAAAAGAAAGCAGAAAGGACTTCCCATACACTATGCAGCTGGCTGTCCAACAGCTATGACATTTGTAGAGTTTAAGTGGTTACTGGGATTTGTTAGAAAACATTCCCAGACTCAATGAAGCCCCACACTCATTCTTAATAGGCTCCGGAGAGCTCTGTAGTCGAGCAGATAATATGTGCAAGGAGACTGGCTTGGTTTAAGTTATCAGGCCGTCCTATTTGTTGGAGAGGCAGCTTGCTGATGCAGAAAGAGCTCAGACTGACAGCCTCCCGTGTCAGCTGAAGTCAGCTGCGTGGCCTGGGGCAAGTTATTCACCTCTTTCGGTCTGTTTCTTCCTTTGTTAAATAACATTAATCCTTACCTGCCTTGTAGAAATGTTGTAAAGAGTAGACAGGATGTGCAAAGACAACCTGCACATGGTAACATCTCCAAAGTTCTTGTCTGTCTACCCTCGTGTGAGACCAGCAACCATCCTCAGGTAAGGCAAGTTGACCAATGTTGGGATGGGGGTACTCTAAGACTGCTCCGGGGCCCCCTTCCCATCACGGTCTGGGAGAGATGGAATCCTTCTACCCCACCCTCCTGCTCAGAGTCCACATGCTGAGGGCTCAGCCATGATGGGTGAGAGCAGCAGGGGAGCTTGTTTTGGGGCCAGCAAACTTTTCCACCAAGAGCCAGAGTGGGTGCTTTCGGCTTTGCAGGCTGTAAAGTCTCTGTCACAGTTACTTGATTCTGAGGCTGCAGCGTGGAGACTGCCGAAGACAATGGAGAACCAGTGACCGTGGCTGTGTGCCAATAAAGCTCTATTTACACAAACAGGCAGGGAAAGCCCTCATTTGTAGTTTGTCTGGACATTTATTTTTATTGAGCTTTCGGGGAACAAATAGAACCTGATTAGTAGTGTTTGGCTTGTTTCGTGCCACTAATAGGAGGAGATGCTGACAATGAAGATGGAGCTGGTGGAGCGCCAAGAGGCAGGTGCAGAGGCCAGACAGGTGGGGGGTGGGGGTGTCTAAGGAACAGAAAGGAGGCCCCTGCAGCAGGAGCCCCGAGAGCCTGGGGGTGGGTAGAGATGGTACTGGCCAGATATGGCAGGGCCACACAGGTCAGCCCACCCCAAAGTAAGAGGAAGCTTCTGAGGTTTAGAAGGTGTTTTTCACTTGGGCTCAGAGGACGTGTTAGGGGTGGGGGTGGGCAGGAGTAGAAAAGGACCAGGCAGTAATGGGATGCAGTAATTCGTCTGCCTTTTGGAAAAAGAGCCTGAAGGAGACAGGAGCCTATTGCCACAGCGAAGGGAGCTCGGACAGGAGTGGACGGGAGAGGAGCGGTGCTGCTGGCAAGCAGGCAGAAGGCAACGTGGACAAGGCAGACAGGGGCAGGTCGGTGTTCGGGGGACAGCCAGGTTCAGGCTTGTGATGAGGATCAATGGGGAGAAAAAGATGTAAAAAAGGACCATGCACTGCAGCTTTTACTGAAAGAAAGATCGGTTCCTCTCCTCCCTCCTCACAACCACTGCATTCCTGTGGCCATGTCTTAGTGCTCCACTCATCCACGTAGATGAGGACAACCAGGGCGCCCCCAGAGATGAAGGGGCAGGGAGCGCAGAGTGTGGGATTGATCAGAAGTCACTGACGCTTACAGGGCCCCGAGGGGTCCAAGTTTGTGTATCCCCACTCACCGGACGGCCGGGGAGTTGTCTGCCCTGGAGAGACTTCTGGAAAGAGTAGCTTGCAGAAAGGCGGAAGGGCATCTCTCTTTCTAGGGAAGACAAAACGTTGTCAGTTCCTTCTTGTCCTGCGGGTGACACTGCAGACCAGGAGCTTTGAGACAGCCCCTGCCCTGCAGGGATCAGTAACAGCAAGAGGAACACCTACTGAGTGACCTTGGGCAAGTTATTTAACCTCTCTGGTCCTGTTACAAATAGTGAATACTAACTACCTCATAGGCTGATGACTCAATTAAACAATGTATGCAGAGCCTAAAACACAGGACAAGCACTCAACCATATGAAAAAAAAAAGAGTACTGACTTCAAAAGTAAAAAAAACTCAGAACCTGGCAAGATTGAAAGGAATAAGTGTTGGATTCAATGCTGGAAAAACAAGCTATTGACCCCATAAGGTGTTAAATTTAGTATTCACTGAAACATCACAATTTACAGATTAGATTTTTTTTCATTTTGAAATTCCTGTGTATCCATGATGACCGCTAGGAAAGCAAACCTATTAAGTGGGTCAGTAACTGTAAATGTCAGAGAAGTAGCACATGGAAGTGCCTGGCTCTGAGGCTGTTCTAATTTCCTTTTTGCTACAGCCACACCCTTCTCTAAGGCTATTAGATGTTCTCTTCCCTGTGCCCTGGACCAGGGCTTCTCAAACTGGAATGTGCTTAGAGGTCACCAGGGGATCTTAGTGAACTGCGGAGTCTGATTTCGTCCATCTGGAGAGATGCTGATGCTGCTGCTTCTTGGACCACACTTTGAGTAGCAAGTTTGCCTCCTCCCACCCCCCACCTATCCTCTCTGCTCTTTTCTGTTGGAACCTCAGGATGCGGCTGTCTGTTTAAATGAAGGCGGCTCTCCCACCCCCAACCCTGCGGGCTCCTCCCACACACTTGTCTCTGACAGACTGAGGCTTTCAGAATGAGCCATACTCTGTTGTCACTTCTGCATCGCTTCTTCTGAAATCTGGGTCCTGCCTCCTACCATCCCATGGAAACAGCTGTCCCAAAGTTCACTAATGAAGAGGAATTTTCACTCAAAAGGCTAACCTTATCATTGGCTTTTTGTTCTGCTTCTGTAGATGTGCTTGCCGCACAGGCCGTAGGGCAGGGTGACCTCGAAATTAACTAAAGATTCATCCTCTCTTTTGCTTGTTCTGTCTAAATAACCAATAGAACTGCCAATGCATAGCAACTTCCACGTTCTGTAACTGTCTGAGGACAAATTAACCAATCGGCCCATGCCAACTAAGCCCTATAAAAGCAAGGTTGCCCCTGAGCTCGGGGCCCAGATCTTTGGAGCGCTACCTTTTCTGGGACCACTGGCGTAATAAACCTGAGTTCTCCAACTCTCTGAGTGGTGCTTCGTTTCTCGTGGGTCTGATTTTTTGCAACATTTCTGTAACACTAACAGGGGTTTCTTCTGGGGGTGATGAGAATGCTTTGAAATTAGATAGTGGTGATAGCTGTATAATTTTCTGAATATACTAATCACTGAATTACACACTTTCAAAGGGTAAATTTTATGTTATGTGAATTATATTTCAATAAAGCTGATATAGAGATAAAGATCACAAGTAACCTAAATATACGATTGCATGGCTCCTTCTTAGGCCTTATCCTGCAGCCCCCTCTGCAGCGGCTGGCACCACTGACCCTCCCTCTGCACAGCCCGCTCTGGCCTCCACGGCCCCATTCTCTCTGGGCACCTCCTGCCTCTCTGCACCCTTTCTTCTGCCTCCTGCATGCAGGAGGCCTCTGAGGCTCTGACCTCAGCCTCTTTCTCTTCTCCCTTCTTTATTATTCTCATCTAGGAAAAAGGTCATAGAGCACATCTGCTTTCATAAATCTGCAGTTGAGAGTCATTGCCTTAATCCTGCCCTAACTGTATAACCAATGGCACCTTGGACATGCCCACTGGGCTGTCCTATCGTCTCATTTCTGTCATGGTTTTGCTGTGATAAATCACAGCTGTGAGGCTCTTAGGGAATTGTCATACCTGAGTGTGGTCTTGGGGACAATTCCCCTACCCCTGCTTATGCTGCCACACAACTGTGGGTTCCTAGCCTTCAGAAAGGTCTTAGGGGACACCTCGCCTCACCTCCCATCCAACCTGGAACCTTGCAGGCAACATGTTAGCAGCTCTGCTAGGGCCCCTCCAGGGACAGGAAGCTCACCATCATGTGAGACAGCACTGCCTGTGGGTCCCTCCTTCCTGCCCGGTGCCCTTACTTTCCCTAAGGACATTACACTAAGGTAGGAGAATGGTTAACTGGACAGAGGCCAAAGACTGGCAACAGTGCCAGGTTGGTTAGCCCATCTGGGCACAATCCTGCTTCCCCAACTGTGCTGGGAAACCTTGGGCACACAAACCTCTCTGTATCTCAGATTCCTGCTATATGATGGAAATAATAGAATCTCGCCGAAGGCACGCATGAGACAGAAGCTGGCCTGAGGATTTCAACACCAAGGCCTTTCCATGCCTCAACTAGACAGTGGCTGGGTGTGGCCGGGGCAGAGCAGGCAGAAGTCCATAAGCGAGGCCTTACTGTTTATCTGTGTTTTTCTCCGACACAGTTTTTCTCTCCGAGATCTCTCTGGATCCAGTTTCGAGTAGTCCCAACTGTTATAGCTCTGTGGGCAAGGATGTATACCTAGGACAGAGTCAAGAGGAAGAGTGAAAACTTCTGCAAAGGAGAACGGGAGGGAGAGAGCACAGGAAGCCGGCACGTGAACACCTCCAAACTCTGCCTGTCTCTTCACTCATGATCTGGCTGTGTAGCCTTACTATATCGCTGTAAGAAATCTTAGCCACAAATACAACCTATGAATTCCTCTAGCCAATCTAATGTGGCAGTGATCTTGGAGACCCCCAGCATAGTAAGGAGCTGTAAAAAGTCCTTAGCATAGTACCTAGTACCCAGGAACCTCTCAATAAATAGTAGTTTTCAATGACCTTAGAAAATGTCTGGGTTCAGATGGGGAAAGTGGGGGAGGAGACAGAAAAGTAGTTGAGAAGCAAACATTGAACTGATGCCGTGTGCTGCAGGGGTCTACAGTTGGGCCACTTGGCATCACACGGGGCGTGGAAGGGTAGGATGATATAACCAGTATACTGCTTTTGAGTCACTGAGTTCTGGATCCATCAGCCCACAGCACGAGGTTAACTTCTGGACAGCAAATGGGGCTATGTTCAGACCTGCTCCCTATAGATGCAGCAGGGCACGGAAAAAAGACAAGGAGTGTCTGAGAATGGTTTTAAGGAAGTAGGACAACTGGTGCTCTTTGGGGCGTCTACCTGCACACTTTAATGTCAGAGAGAAGAGCCCAGCTGTCTCAATGAAGGGGTGTGAGGGGGAATAATCACAGACCCGGGCTCCGGTGAAAAACACGTTTCTGGAACTGCTTTCCCCAGGAGAGAGTGGCGTCGCTTACCTGAAATCCATAGGCTCATGGTGTTACAGATGTTAGACTTGAATTCGTGCGTGTTGAACCAGGACTGCGGGAAGCAGCAACAGAAGCTGGTGTACAGGGCTTTGCTCAGAAGTGATGGCAACCTCTGGGGAGGAGGGGCAAGCAGAATTCAGGCAACATTCTGGACACTTCTACACCCAGAAGAGAGCTCTTGACCTCAGAAAAGAACTGTGACAAAATTCTCTACCCGACACCCTGTGGCATTCCTGTTTATTAGAGGAACAATTTCCACCTGCAGCTGCCCCACAGCTGGGTGGACTCCTTATGCTACCTGGGGACCCCTCCTCAAACATCACACTACACTAGGCCAGCAACCCCTCCCCGAGACCCTCTGCATGTGGTCTGTGGCTCAGCCCCTTCTGTAACTTAGCCAAACAGTAGTCCAGAAGGTGACAAGATACATTTGACCTATCTTGCTGTCTTTCAGAGAGAATGCTAGTAAGTACTACTTACTCGTTTTTTTCTATCCACAGGTAGTACTATTATTTCTTAACTATGGTAGAGCTCAAATTATACACTTATATCTGGCTTTATGCCATTATAACATCATGCCAGATTTAACATTATAACATAAGCACTTTGCCAGGTTGCTATAAACTCTTTGAGAATTCTTTTTCCCAAGTGACCTTCATAATATTGTGCTGAGTGGGTATGTCAAAATTTAGTAAACATCCCCTGTTGGTGGGTGTTACCCTGTTTCCAAGACTTTGCATTACAAATTATGCTGAATAGTTGTTTTTATTTAAGCTATCTCATTGTCTGGCACATAGTAAGCAGTCCAAATTGTTGAATGAATGAATGCATGCATGAATAAAAGCAGCTTTTCCTGTGAGATTGTGTCTTCCAGAAGACGGTATACTACTGCTAATCACAGCAGCTATGGTGTATTGAAAATTTATCGTGTGCTAGGCAATATGTCAAAAGCCTTGCAAACATCATCATCTTATGGAATCACTGAAACAACTTGGTGAGAGAGGCATTATTATCCCCATTTTATGGGTGATAAAACTGAGGCCCAAAAAGCCTAAGTGACTCGTTAAGCAGTCACATAACCACCTTTCAGCATAATTGTATCAATTCACTTCCTATCATACTATCTGAGTGCCATTTCCCTATATCCTTAACGACACTGGGAATTATACTTTTTAAATTTAAGCTAACAGGGGTATAGAATTATTATTGTTTTAATTCATAGTTTTGATTGTTAGTAGGATGAACTTTTTTCCTGTTTTTATTTCTACCCTGGTGAATTTCTAGTTTATGTACTTTGGCCATTGGTTTATGGTGTGTTTTGTTTTTTTCTTATTGATTTGTTAGGAGTTCTTTATGTTATGTGACATATATGGTATTGGTATTTTTTCACCGTTTCTCACTTGCTTTTTAACTTTATAGTAATTTTTAAAATTTTTATATAATTAAGTTGATCAGTTTTTTCCTTTATGGTTACTTGGGGTCATATTTAAAAAGTCCTCCCCCACTCCCAAATCATGTAAATATTCACTTATATTTCCCTCTGGCAATTTTTCAGAACACATATCCATACATTCATATATAAAAAGTAAATAGGTATGTTCATACTTTCAATTTTTAAATGTTTATTTAAATACTACAGAAATATATAAAATAGAAAGAAAGTCTCTTATAACCTTATTCTCCAGAATATAAACATTGCTAAGAGTTTGGTAAATATTTTTCCAGATTTTTTTTTCTATTCATAGGCAAACACACATATATGTATACATTTTTAACGGAGTTGCATAAATTACCTTATTTTTCACTTAAAATAGATTATTATATCTTTCCCAAACAGTATATATAAACCTACCTCATTTTTCAATACAAGTCAGTGTACAGATGTATCACAACTTACTAATTACTCCCTTACGGAAAGAATGTTAAGGGCATTCCATCGGCATTAGAAGTGAACAGCTATCTCATGTGATTTTTTTTTTTCTAAACAGTGGTTAATACTCACTTTTAAGATAGCTTCTTCATGGTAGGACCTGGATTCTTGAAACAAAAGAAAGGCATAGTGGAGGGATATCCGGTCGAACAGCTTATTTTGGATCTCCTTGTTCGGCTACCAGGAATAAACATGAACCAGGAATTACTAGAGTCCCATGTTGAAACAGCTAAGGGCGGAGATTCTTAACTGAGCATTTATCTAATTTTTAGGAATCAAGATACTGAGCTTCATTATTATTTAGGAAATAATACAGCAGTTTGTTTCCTAGGATTTGTAAGACATGCACATAGAGGGAAGGTGTTGAAGAAAGCACCCTAACTCTGAACCAGGAGGTCCTGACTTTACTCTTGGCCCTGCCCTTGACCAGCCATGTGACATGGACCAGTCCCTAAAGCCCAGAGATGCTGCAAGACATTGGGTAATGGCTAAAGCGCAGGGTATACGGGCAAGACATCAGGGAAGGAAGGATGGGGTAATGAATGAGGCTACAGGTGTGGTCGGTGGAATGAAAGGGGCTTACAGCCCATATTAAAGAGTATTTGTGCCATAGTAAAATAATTTAAGCAAGGGAGGGGAGCGATCAGATTTGCATTTACCTGGTACCTTTCATGGAAGATCCACCAGAAGCTATCCAGCCATATGACTACTAGAGAAGGAGAGCAGAAAAACTTCGCCAACTCTCTATCTGTACAGAAAGACTTGAAAGGAAACAAAATTCACATTATTATTGTTGCTGTTATTGTTCTTCTTTTAAAAATTCACCTGGAGCCACAGATGCATAACCATCTCCACTCAGAAACTTCCTCCTCTGCATCCCATACCTTGTTACTGATGTTAATCACACCATTTTTCCACCCGTTGTCTTCTGAGTCAGTATACTTTGGAGTCAACTCAAAAAAACAAAAAACACCTAACCTTTTAGTGAGTGCTGATTATTTACCTTGTCAGGCGTTTTTATATGTTCCCCCTTTAACCCCTGTAATAACCATGCAAGGTATGCATCATTAGCTCTGTTTTACAAATGAAGAAACCAAGGACTAGAGAGCTGAAGTCACTTGCCCAAAGTAATACAGCCAGCAAGTGGCAGAGCCAGGATTAGAACCCTAACTCTAGATGGGTGCTCCATGCTCTCACACAGGGCTTCTGTCCTCATGGGGCTCATGGCCTAGCAATGGCTTCCACCATCTCTGAAGCAGAGGCAGTCAGCTGCTGAAAGGGAGCGGGAGGTGATGGAGGAGAGGATTTAAGAAGGCAAGTGAATGTTTGTGGTGGCCCCTGAGCAGATGCAAGAGGGTCTTTTTAAAGGCAAGGTACAGATTTTCCTTGAATTTCCTGGGAGCCAAAGAAAAGCAGGAAACAGCATCCGTTATGAGGCTAAAAGGAATTCCAGGAGATGTAGTTTTTCTTGGGATTAAGGCCTAAGGAAACATCCCCCATGGATCTCAATAATGGAACATGGGATATAGAGTAGCCACTGTCCTTGGGGCTACCCACACAGCAAATGGAACATGACCAAGTGTGGCTGGAAGGTCACACAAACACAGTGGATCCATGAAACACGCAATTCATTTGTTCTCGTCTTTCTTTCTTTTTAAATTATAGAAAAAGGAAGAAGAAAAAAACTATAACCTTATCACTCAGAGAACACCTGTGATATCCATGTATGGTTTCACTCCAGATTTTCCTGTATGCTTATATCACATTGTATTGTAGAGTTGTTTTTTTTTTACTACTCTGTTCCCTATGCTATACTTTACAACCCTGTGACTATTTTGTAACTATCAATTTGTACTTCTTAATCCCTTCACCATTTTCACCCAACCCCCACTCCAATCCCCCCTCCCATGTGGCAACCATCAAAATATTCTCTATATCTATGGGTCTATTTCTGTTTTGTTTGTTCATTTATTTAGTTCTTTAGATTCCAAATATAAGCGAGATCATGTAGTATTTGTCTTTGTCTTAGTCCACTTAGCAGAATAACTTTTAGATTCATCCATGTTGACACAAATGGTAGGATTTCATTCTTTTTTATGGCCAAGTAATAACCTATTGTATATATGTACCACTTCTTCTTTATCCAGTCATCTGTTGGTAGGGTGCATATATCTTTTTCAATTTCTTCACATAAATACCCAGAAGTGGAAATTCTAGGTCATAAGGTAGTTCTATTTTTAATTTTTTGAGGAACCTCCAAACTGTTTGCCATAGTGGCTATACTAACCGGCAATCCCACCAACGGTGCATGAGGGTTACCTTTTCTCCACATCCTTGCCAACACTTGTTCTTTTGATTTATTGATGATAGACATTCTAACAGGTGTGTGCTGTTAGCTCTCATTTAATTTGCATTTTTCTGATGATTAGTGACGATGAGCATCTTCTCACATGTCTATTGGCCATCTGTATGTCCTCTGCTTTACTGAATTCATTTACCAGTTCTAATAGCTTTTTGGTGGAATCTTTAGGGTTCTCTACATAGTATGTCATCCACAAATAATGAGTTTTATGTCTTCCTTTCCAATCTGGATGCCTTTTATTTCTTTTTCTTGCCTAATTGCTGTGGCTAGGACTTCCAACACTATGTAGAATAAAAGTGGTGAAAGTGGACATCCTTGTCTTGTTCCTTGTAGAGTTTTTCACATACTGATATTTTTCATTTAACAACACAGCATACCATGTTAAAATATATGCTTTATAAAATATTCATTTCAATGGCAATGTAGTCCATGATAGATACACCCCAAATGACCACTATTCTTCTATTATTGCTGATTAAACTGTTTCTAATAACATTGATAATAAAACCTATCATTTTTTTGAGAACTTAAGACCCACTAAGCACTGTGCTAAGTGCTTTGATACACCTATTTTATTTAATTTTACAATAATTCTTAAAGGTAGAGACTGTTGTTGTCCCTATTTTGCAGAAGAAACCAGAGCCCAGAGAGGTACTTTACCACCACTATGTACTGCCTTCCAGTTCCTTGCTGTCATAAATGACAATGTGGTGAACATCTTTTCACACTGTCCTTGAGAAAATGTGACGCTCTGGGTGCCCACTGCTCTGCCCTGTCTGCACTGAGGAAAGCAGGGGATCAGGCACCCCGCCCCAGGGTAACCACTGCCTGGCCCAGAGACCAGCGCCTGGTGAAAGGCAAATATCCACTTGCTGATGGCAGTCCATGCTGGAGCCTGGCACCAGAACTTCAGCAAATACCGTTGTCATACGTGGCAGTGACTGGCCAAACAGATCATCACTCTTAGGAAGTCTGAATGCAAGACACAGAGGAATGAGAGAGATGGACCTGGAGACTCAGCCAGAGAAAAGGCAGCAGGGATAAATCATGAAGAAGAGAGGAGAAAAGAGAGGAAGGAAGGAGAGAGGAAGATGGGGAAGAGGGAGGAAGAGAGAGAGAGAGAGAGAGAGAGAGAGAAATGGTGTGGGGGGAAGGTATGCAGTGGCCTATAGTTTGAAGCAAGCAGCAGTGAGAAGTGCAGGTAGACGAGATTGAGGAGCCAGGTCCCAGGAATATTGAGGTGACCAGTCAGGAGCTTAGAGGACAATGACCAGTGCTGTTTGGGGACACTGGAGTTGTTGTGCAATCATGAAGCATGATGAGGCACAGCTACAGGGCTGCTAAGACCATTTTCTGTGCATCCTCCCCTCCCCAAACCTCCTTACAACTATCGCCACCTCCTGAGTGGCCAGTATCACATAAGTACACAAGTTCTTCTGGGCCCTTTCTTCCTTCCTAAGGAACCCAGTGTGTACTGCTCTCCAAGCAGGTAACTTACCCCAAGGGGTACCATGTGACATAGGAAGAAAATATTATAGCTAATGTCTTATTAAGAAAAAAATAGAAATTAAGTTTATCAATATACAATATAGCAATTGACAACAGAACACGTATATCATTTATAAAATATATATATACATCATGAGGACTTGTACTCAAAATGTTTTGCTAATAGGATACATGATCAAAACAGTCTAGAGACCAATGCTCTGGTGTAAAAAATCTAGGTTTCAGAGAAGACATGAGCTTGGGATCTAATTTCAGCTCGGTCACTTGCAAACTATGTGGCTCTTAGTGGCTTACTCAATTGCCCTGTCTCTTGGTTTCCTGGGATGTAAAACTGGACAGCTGCGTCCGTCGCATGGGTGGCTGTAAAGTACAGCAGGGCCCACAGCTGGACCTCACAGAGGTGAGCTGCCCATCCCTTTCTTACCTTACCGGTAAGGGGGCTTCTCTCAGACTGCACCACATTGTCAACCATGTCACAGAAGTCCACCCCATTGGGAAGCTCGTTCGGCCTGGAGTTGTTAAACGGTGGGTACTGGTATAGCTCTGCCAGCAGATTTTTATCTGCTGTTTTCTAAAGCAAAAAAGCAGAATACGAAAATGGGGCCCATCATTTTGACAGTTTTAAGACAATTAGATATCTTCTCCCTTTTATCATGAAGACAGTAATAACAACCTTACAGAATGCAGAAAAAAATGAGCGTGCGTTCATGACCCCAATGCCTCTTACCAAAGATCTACTTACACGATTCCTATTTTCTCTTTCAGGCTTTGAGCACATGTATGCAAATATATATGTATCTTCAAACATTTTACAATACATTTACACACACACACACTTATGTCCTGTTCTATCCACTTAACTTTAGAGTTTTCACATTGCTATACTGTTTTCAAATTTATCATTTAAAATAACAAGTCCTGGTAAGAGGATATGCTATAATTTAGTCAACTACACACTGTTACTTCCAATTCATACTACTGTCATGTTGATAATAAAGTTAATAATAATAACTCGGAACATATAGTTTCTCCCTTCCTTGTCCTATTTATTTAGTATGATTTTCTCAATACAGCAATATTAGATCAAAGAATATGACTATCCTCATAGTTCTTAATATATGTTAAATGGATTTCTGAATAAAAATAAAATGACTATAATAAACTGTAAAAATACAGGAAAGTAGAAAGAGGAAACCAATTACGATCACCCCAAGGCATCTACTAGAAACATTTTGAGGAACTAAATTTCTCCCTAATGGGACTATGGAGGTGACAATGGAAGAATTCAGTGATTAACCACACTGAGTCAGACAACCTGCGGTCAGGTGTCAGCACCTCCCTGTCCTAGCTGTGCCACCTTGGGCAGGACATTTAAATCTGTTTGGCCACCATCATGGGTCATAGGACAGCTTTGGTGCAGACTCTCAACCATGGGGCTTTATGACGTGTGGGAATTTCCTAGGCTGAAAGGCGGAAAAGGATAGCACTACCATTCCGGTTCATTCCGGTTCACATTCTCCAGTATGGAAAGGTTTATACATATACAACCTGGGTGGTTTAAACAGCAAACTTAGGAGGATCTTAATTAACTGGGGCGGCTGCTGGAGAGAGAGCGGTGAGCACCTGGCCAGGAGCCGAGGATCCGAACAGGAAGTGGGGCTCTGCCATCAACAAGCTGCACGATGCCGCAGGTCAACTGACTAGCCCTGAACCTCAGCTTCCCGGGGCATGTGCAGTGATCGCCATAACTGGCACTGCTGTGTCCACAGCCTCTCTGAGCAACTCTGTGTGAGCAGATCTGAACTCATTGTTTTTAAGGGGAAACGCCTTCTAAATTCTGAAAATGAACAGATGGCCTGTGAACACTCCTCATTCTACCCTTTCTTGGGCGTTAGGAGAAATTCTACCATTATTCAAATACCTTAAGATCTTCTAAAAAGAGAATTTTGCAATTTTCCTGCATAAGCACCATCCAGATGCCAAGTATCTGTCCCACTCCACCCCACAAGAATAAAATTGATTTCACGCCCAGCAGAAAACAGTCAGAAACAGACCCAGGGATAGATCACTTACCCTTCTAACAACGGAAGATTTGACGTTCCTGGATTCTGGGTCACCGCAAGTGTACTGTAGTTTTCTTTGACTTTTGTCTGCAGAAGCATGGAAGAGAATCAGGATGTGAGGAACCACGGGTCTGTCTACTGCTGTGATTTTTTCATTCAACTTGAGCTGCCTGACGACACACATTATTAGTCTCACTAGATCCCGCTCCTGTTGCTGACTTATCCGGAGTCCCCTCCTTATCTGATTAGACTGCTTGAGCCAGAGAAGCAGCCAGGAGGAGTAGACCAAACGAAAGCTTTGAAATCAGGCTGGGACAAATCCAGGACTTGCCACGGACAAGCTGTGTGACTGACGGGAAATTACTCCCCTTCCCCAAGCCTGTTCCTCTTTATGAAATATACCCAGTGGCACCGACCGCACAGGTGGGAGGCCCTTGGAAGGTCTAACAGGGGACTACGTATGCAAGTACCTGGTGCAACATGGCACGTAGCAGGTAGTCTCTAAATGGTATTGTCCTTCCCTCCTACCTTGCCCAATGTCAAGAAGTCAGACTAAAGACTCCTTCAGAAGAGGAGAAAAATACCCTCAATCCAAAACGCTGGAATTCCTACTCAATGCATTTTAGATACGAGAAAACCGACCCCCACAAAAACACCATCTAAGGCTGTGAAAAAGGATCTTTGCCTCTGTCTCCTGAGCCGCCACGACTTTTCTCTCTTAAAGACTTCTTCTCCAACTCAAATTTCTCAATTGCCTTCAAAAACCAAAAAGAAATGGGGCATTAGGGGTCGATGCAAAGCTTGCCGGAGGATGGGGGTCAGGGACAGGGCCGTTTCTCCTGTTGGTGTGTAGAAGGCGCAGAGCGAAGTTTGTGATGGCGCCTTACTGTCTTCCCCTAGGTGGGAGGGCCTTGGTGGCAGGCAGTGTCACTGACTCATCCCCCTGTCGCCACCAACACATCTCCCCAGCCTGCTCTCTCACACTGCCCCTCCTCCTGGCAACATCTCCCCTGGGGCCTGTACCTCTGAGGACAGCATTTGAAACAGTTCCAATCATGGCCCCACCGGTTACAAGCTACTGTTCAATCTCTCTGTAAAAGGGGGATAATAATACCTACCATCCAGGGTTCTTATAAGGTCAGATATAAAGTATTTAATGCATCTTAAAACACAGGCACAGAGGCTGCCAGATGGAGCTGCTCAGTAAAGGGTATCTATTGTTACTATTAATCATTATGCTTTTGAACTCTTGAGGGATTTCCCTTGATCTCTGACTCCTCCCCTGGGAGCACTCAAGGCCCACACCCTGCTCATCCCACTTTCAGTTTCTAAAGAACTTCCAGGGCGGTCTGATGATGACTGGTTAGGCTCAGGTATCACTCCTCTAGGTGGAAACATGCGACTGACATACAGGTGAGAAGCTAGAATCTGTGACCATATTATTCATTCACAAATATTCCTGAGCGTTTATTATAAGCCGAACACCGTGCTGATGTCCAGGATGCAGCAATGAGCAGTGATGCTGTCCCTGCCCTCCAAGGGCTCACAGACTAGTGGGGAGAAGTCGGTGATCACGGCATGAATGGTGTTGCCCTGGGGAGAGACAGGATGCCAGGAATGTACCCAGGAGGGGCACCTGCACTGGGTTTGGGGTGGAAGGTGCAGAGAAGGCCTTGCCAGAGGCAGCGACCCACAAAACAATATTTACAGTATGATCCTGCTTACAGTAAACAAAGAAAACAACAACCCCAGATGTATATGTTATATATTTCTAAATGTAAACAATAAACATATAAACAATATTTATAGTATGATCCTGCTTACATTAAACAAAGAAAACAACAGCCCCAGATGTATATGTTATATATTTCTAAATGTATAAAAAAAAAAAAAAACCAGTTCTGGAAGGATACACACCATACAATTAGCAATGGTTTCTTCCAGGGAGGGAAACAGGGCAGGGAAAAAAAAGACTTTAACTGTTTACTTATATACTCGCAGTGATTTGAATATTTTAGAATAAGCACATATTATCTTGCTACTTAAATTTTTGAAACTAAAACAAAAAGATTAACTCAAGAGCTGAACGGACCCTAAATTTAGTACTGGAAAAGTTGGGGATGAGGGTAAAGCTAGACATTGTGGAGACAAATCACCAGGTTGGGACCCTGGGGGCCGAAAGCAAGGTAACAGGCGGGAAGGGGTTGGGATATTTAGGTGGAGTGAACTGGCAGGAAGTAAAGGAGCAGGGTTAAGACAAAAGAAAAAAATGGAGGCAAAGTGATGGGAAAGGAGCAGAAGAGCCACGAGAGCACAGTGGACCAAAGATCAGGGATCGGGCCAAGTGCAGCCTCACAGAGGTGGTCTTCCCAGTCTACAGAACTGCACTGCCAACCAAGGACTCGGGTCTGCATCTAATCTGAGGTTCTCTGAGGTATGTAGAGACACAGACGGTCCTGTAAATGAATGAAGCGGTCCCATGTAAGACCACGTGGCAACCAAAACTTGGCCTCTATGCTGGGAACAAGTAGGAGAGGAGGAGACTGGGGCAAACTAGTACAGGCGCTTTGGGAGACAGTTTGATAGTTTCTTATAAACTAATCATACTCGCAGCATGTGATTCAGCAATTACGCTCTTGGGCATGTGCCCAAATGAAATGAAAACATATGTCCACACGAAACCTTGCACAGGGATGTTTATAGCACCTGGATTCATCACTGACGAAAGGTGGAAGCAACAAGATGTCCTTCAGTAGGTGGATGGATAAATAAGCTGTGGTTCACCCAGATAATTGAATATTATTCAATGCTAAAAAGAAATGACCTATTGAGCCATGAAAAGACATGGAAAAACCTTCAGTGTATATTACTAAGTGAAAGAAATCAATCTGAAAAGACTACATACTGTATGGTTCCAACAATATGACGTTTTGGAAAAGATGAAACTATGTAGACGATAAAAAGATCAGCGGCTGCCAAGGGTTAGGGGGAGGGAGGGGTTAGGGGGAGCCCTACCCTTGAATTTCTATCTCGGCCTCATTTGGTCTGGGATGAATACAAGGAGCACAGAGGATTTTTAGGGCAGTGAAACTATTCTGTATGATCCTACAAAGGTGGATGCATGTCATGATGTATTTTTCCAAATTCATAGCATGCACAGCACAAAGAGTGAGCCCTAATGTAAACAATGGGCTTTGGTTCCAATTTAGGTTCCTCAGTTGTAACAAATGTACCACTGTAGGGTGGGGGGGCGCAGAGAGCATGCATGATGTGGATATGAGAGAACTCTGTACTTTCAGCTCAATTTTGCTATGAACTCAAAACTGCTCCAAAAAATAAGAGTTTATTAATTAAATATATATATGGGCAAATGTGCTTTCAAATAAATGGAGGGACCCCCAGGGCCCTTCCTTCCTGGAAGCCTGGCCTCAGCCCCGGCACCCGTAACTTACCAGGCTGTTGTCCAACGGGTTGGCACTCAGATCTATCTCAGCAATCGTCTGGTTCACCTGGTGGATGGAACCAACGAGGCACGCTGGGCAAGGAGTCAGCTAAGGAGACTCGCGGGGTGGTAATTATGCACAAACAGGGTGAAGCCTTACTCCTTTTCTGTGCTGTCTGGTCGCTTCATTATTTTCTTTGTAAACATTCAACATTTCTTTCATCTTGTTGTAAATGAGTTGCTTTATAAATTATAAATGAAAATTATATTCTAGACACCTTGAAACATGTATAAAGACTCATCCATTATGTTGCCACCCTAACAACTTCTGTTAGGATCTGGGGAGATTTCCTTCCAGGAATCTTTACATACATACTTTTCTACATAATTATAATCTCAGTGTATGCCGATTTTACTACTGACTCGTTTTCCACTCATTATTATGATCATTTTCCATAAGGCTAAATAATCTTCATAATAGTTTAAATGGCATTATGTAAACCTATTTAGAGTATTAACCTTAATAATACACTTAACTGTTCCTTGGCTACTGAATATTTATGTTGTTTATAACTTTTTGCAATCATAAATACTGCTGTGATGCACAAAGTCACAGAGAGCACTGTTTCCATATTTTGGATTATTCTCTGAAGAGAGATTTTTCAGGTGAGGGATGATTAGGTCAAAGGGTATCTTGACCTTGTTTATCACTGTTGAAACCTCTGCTCAGTTCAATGGCCCATCTTATGACCAGCTCTGTGCTTGAATTTCTTTCTATCTCGGCCTCAATTGGTCTGAGACTTATGCTCTGTAAAAGCTCCATAATCCTATCACTCCACAGCTGCCTTCATCTAAGGCAAGGTTCACTCTTACTTCCATTACACTTGAGGGTTCTTACAAATTGGAGGATGCTTGACAAATGAAGGCGCCAAGGAGGAACACAATAAATCACAGGGAGTGAAATGGATTAGTCAGGCTGAGATGAGTACAGGATTAAGAAAAAGAGGGACATTAGAAAAAGGCACAGGAAAGCGAGACCCTGAAGCAGATCCTGGTGGGATCACGCGTGCTCATCTTGAGGAGGGTTTCTGAGAGGCGTGGGAGAGAGAGGACACACGTT
>PVKZ01003466.1:0-56148 GCA_004027375.1 Macroglossus sobrinus
GAGCCAAGCGTTTGAGGTGTTATGTTTCCGGCGTATCACTGTTGCAAAGGCAATTCGGGCAAGTGATGGGTCAGACAGGTAAGAGAAGACGAGCGCCTATTCCCAGAGGCAAGGTCCGGACTCCAAGCTTGGGTGCGTGCTAAGAGGGTCACAGCACAGACGTGTCCTCCCCGACCCGCTCCAGTCACTGTCACTTTGGGCCACGATAAAAGATGCTCTCCTATCTTCCGCAAAACCATCAAGCAAATGGCTGCATCAGCAGAGACAAGGAGACGGAAGACCCTTGAGGAAGAGGACTCTGGTCTGCAGCAGCCACAGCAGAAGCTGGGCAGGGGCCCGGGAACACACGGGAGGGAGGGAGAGGTGAGTGAGAGGCTGGGAATGGCTCCAGCTCTGCACACGTAGGGAGGAAGGAGTCCCAGGCTCAAACGGTCCATTCTCCACACTCAGTCCCTGGGAGCACAACCCCAAACCTCTCTGAACCAAGAGTCAGTCAGTATTTGTATGATTCACGTGCCCAGGGACAAGATCGAGAATGTGGCATGGACAGATGAAAACAGCGAGCTGAAAGAAATAGACTGAGAGGTCACAGCTACCCCTATTCAATATTAATTAACACTGCGACACAGTGGCCGAGAAAGTGAACGTAATCTCAGGCTGTGTGGACGTGGGCGCAATGTCGACAAGGAGACAGCATCTCGCTCGGGTCTGTGTCAGGCAGAGCCCACAGCACTGGTTCAGTCTGAGTCCTACCATTTGAAGAGGGGACACAAACAAATGACGAGATGTCAGGTTACTGGAGGGACACTGAGTAACACTCGCATTGTGCCCAAGGAACAGGGTGGGAAGGTCACTGAGAACTGAAGGAAATGTCCGAGGTGTAGCGAGAGAAGAAAAGAAAATACAGACATGGGGAAGCCAGAAATAGAAATGAGACTGCATGCCACGTATTTTGAGGGCTGCCTCGTGGAAAGAGAGGATGGCATCTAGAATGACGACAAAAGACTGGACTGGGAAAAAGGAGGCAGTTTTAACTCTGTGTCAAGATGAGATTTTCTACCTAGAAATCTCCTCCTCCTTTTGGTAATAATTTAGTCTGAACATTCATTAAAGGTCATTTAGATAAGAAACCAATGTTTGGTATATTGCCTTGGGTTGTCGCTTAAGTAAGATCCTGATTAAATTACTGCTAATAAACTCAGGGGGAAAGAAACGGGAAGAAGAGGAGAAAAACCTCTAGACATAATCCTTTTCTAGGAACCATCCAATTTCCCAATGATTAAAAAAAAAATAAAAGAGTAAAGACTTCTATTAAATGTTTTTGTCCCTGGATTTAAAAAGTCGGCCATGGCAATTGAATATTACATGCTATTTCCAGCAACGTTCTTAAGAAAGATGAGAAGAGACATTTCATAATTAGAGCTTTTAAAGCAGGAGCTGAGAATCAGGAGAGATCAGTGGGTGAAGGACGGGATGGTGGGGGAGGACCCAGGGAAGCGAGATTTCGCATTGAGTGGGCAGGGACGGGGAGCAGTCTAATGTACGCTCCATCCCCTCTCCAGCTGTCCAGGGGCGCTGAAGGGAGCCTGGGCGCAGAGCCTTGGCCTCTGCGGGTGGCTCTGTCACTTGCCGGCCCTACGATCGCATTGCTGAACCTTTCTTGACTTCTTTGTTCACGTGAAACGTGAGAAAGCTGGATCAGATGAGCGCTGCTGAGACCTTTGGTAAGACTCAGAATTAGCACATAGAGGTCCGCCCCGCACACTTTCCACATTCACTCAACAATTATTAGCCTGGACCATCGCCGAATCAAGTGCCAGACCATCCCCTGGAGAAGTTATCTTCAGAGAGCAGATACACCAGGATAAAATTCTGCATAAACATGCTTCTATGCGTGTTCAAAATTGATGTCACCCAAAAAAGGGGAATGAGATCCAGGCAGCCTGCGGATGACACCAACCCGAAACGACAAAGGTAACCAAACCCTTTCATTGAATAACGCTTTTAAAGCTTTGGGGGATTCAGAGCACATCCTGTCACCCGTATGTGGAGAAATAAATACCTCTGAAGTTAAATGTGCCGTTAAAAAATTAAGCACCTGCTTCAAGCAGTGGGAGTGACACGTATATCCAGTGTCATTCTCTCTCTGCTGCTCTTTACCACCCACAATGAGTTCGATGTCCTTTTAGCAGAAGGGGGATCACAGGTCACAGCATCCTCTCACTTGCCTGGGCTGCTGCCCAGATCCGGGCAGCAGCGGGCACTGGGTTTGGGTGCTGCTTCCAGTTCTACGCAGACCTGGATAAAGGGACTGGGGAAGTGGCCCTGCCCTCTATTTTTTCTCTGTAAGCTCAAAATATTATTCTCCTTTTCTCAGTTTTCAAAAAGCCCCTGAGTGATGCTATTTCCCTTTTTACTGGTGGGAAAAATACAGAAGGTATTCAATTCTGGGATGCCAATTTTTTTTTTTTTTAAGTCAAATAACTCTAAAGCCTCCGTGGGTCTGAACTTGGCAGCACTTCAGAACTGTTCTGGTAGGCGGGCCTTTCACGCTGTGCTCTGTGGCTGTTGCTCGTTTAAACGCACACACATGCACACGCACACACATACACATGTACACACACGCGCATGCACACACACACACATTACCTGATACATCCAGCTGCCTTAGCACCTAAGATGCCTAATGCCACTTACCAGCGTGGGGACACGAGTAAACCACATTAAGTCTCCAAACCTCAGTCTTCTTACTTATGAAACGGAAGTAAAAAGGTCTGAGTGATGTCTACATTCCTCCCCTTATCCCTTTCCTGTGCCTGCTCCTAAGTCCTGCAAAGTTTTGATGTGTTATCAGCTACCATTATTGGCGAAACATAAAACCCGAATGCTTTCCAAAGCTTGATCACTTTCTCAACCAGGGGGAAAACGCCGTGATGTTTGGGGTCTGTGTAAGGATGAGAGGGCATGTCGCATTGTCACGATGATGAGAGGACACTACTGACATTAGGGCCAGGAGCAGGGAAGCCGTGGGCTTTGTGACAGCCCCTCTACCGGGAAGGCTTGTGCCAACCCAAATACCTACATGCCTTCATCCAGGAAAGACATTTCAAAGAATCGCACCCAAGGTTGTAAAACTATTAACGTTAAAACATGACCCCCGAGGTGGCATGCCCCTAGAGGTGACAAATGCAGAGAATGAAAGCTAATGAGGTTAGGGGTCATGATTCTAGCCAGGAACGGGGGCCAGGCTGTGCACGGCATGACTGTCCAGGCCTGCCCCTGCTCTGCCACTGTGTTTTCACAGAGCCCTCTGCTCAGCTTTGTGCAAGTTATCGCAATGCTTGGACTCTAAATGCAGGGTGTCCTGTGCCCCCGACATCAGAATGCGCTGTGGGAACAGAAGAAAAACAACTCAACAAACAGGTCTTAGCAGAGGCCCCATTCCCCTCACCAGGAAGGGAACCAGACGGAGCAGAGCACACGGGGCTTCTCTCCTGTCGCTTCAGTGTAGACAATTATTTCAAACAACCCACTTCTTTGTGACAACTTCCCACGTAACGATCAGCCAGGGGTAACAACAGCCTGTCCCATTCGCGATCTCGACTTGTTTTCTGCCCTCACAGTCCTTAGCCCAATTTTCTTAATAATAACAAATTCTTAATACTGTGTCCCCAATGAATGCATCTTAGTCACATCGAGGATATTAAAATCTATTCCTCAGAGGGAGTGGTATTATCCATCTGTGTCTGGGCCTTTAAGCCACAACAGAGTATTTGAGATACAGACGCCATGTCTATCCAGGTTGCCTCAAGTCCCAGGCAAATTCTTGGGGACCAATGATGCATTTGGGGTTTCGGGGGCCTGCTTGCCTTGGCGGCCCATTCACGGGAAGGGTGGCATCATTTCAGATCCCAGCACTGTCCCCCTTTCCAGTCCTCCTCACGTAGAGCGGGAAGGCAGGGACACAGACTAGGTACCCTTGAGGTTCCTCGCCTGGCCGAGGACACGAGAAAGAAATGGGACAGGCTCTCCAGTAAACGAGTGGGTTATGAGAATCCTAACAAAATGGCCACATGCCCCCCCCACCAAAAGCACTGGTCCCAAGGGACACTGTGTCCTTTTACTGTACTGGCCCAACAGCTGCCATTGACATTTATCTCTTCTCTATGACACATTAACAAGCCAATGTCAATCCACATAGGGGCATCGACCCAACTGTGATGCCAGCCGGCCCCACTCAGAGGTAGCAATGCGGACAGCATTGCATTGCTCACGAACTTTATGCACAGGCCCATCTTGTGCAGGCTTCTGCTTAGCATCACCTTCGAGGTCACTTTACAGACCGAGGTCATTTTACAGCATCAGAGGTTAAGAGGAGCACTAGCCTCAGGCAGCTTTGCCAAGGCAAACATGAGAGTATGTGTGCGTGCACTGGTGTGCACATGTGTGTGTGGGGGTGCTGTACATGTATTTCATTCACTTGTTCTTGAAAACAGCAACCAAAAACATCTACATTCAATCATCACTCAAAAAAAAAAAATATCCTTCTCCCTTGCTTTGCTAAATCAATTCTGCTTTTCTGTTTCAGTGAAAGAGACCGGAGCTAGGAACAGGACTGCACCCGGGAGGCAAGTACCTCGCAGCTGAAGGCACTGCTCGGCCCCTGCAGGAGTGTCTCAGAAACAGGTTCAAATGTCCCCACTGACACGCAGGCAAGTGCTGGGGTCATCTCTCTGAGTATGTGTGTCTCCTGGAACTTGCTCCACTATCTGCCTCCAAAGAGGGCTAAGATTACTGTGTTACTTACCCCGAAACAGGAAGCTTTGCAAAAGCCACCCATACAAGCACGCCACTTCTCAGAAGAACCCCCTGGTTGTGCGTAAGTTAATAAAACTGACCATGTAGGATAATGCTGTTTATTAAAAATATATTCAGGAAGGAGGAAGTCAGTGCATTTATGCAATTTTACATACACATCTGTAGTTTGAGGTTCCATTATTCCAACAGTTCATATAAATCACTGTTTCAGATACGAGAAAAAAATGCTTTACACAGGAGATCAGCAATTGGTTATATGTTTGGTAATATGAGTAGGCTTGTTGTAAAAATAAAACCACCTCTTCCATTATTAAAGAACGTCTCCTTTATGCAGACAAGTCTTTAGAGTTAAGAACTTTTTCTTGCATAAGAATTAACTTGAAGTTCTTGGAAAACAGCCAATCCTCTGTTTTCTAGAAATATAAATGCCATATTTTGTCTGGATTATTTTCTTTTGAGGTAACAAATGGAGCATTTTCAGTGATTTGTCACTAGGTTATCCTTTACCGTGTATGCCCGCTTCTGCAATGTCAAGCCTAAGATTCATACAAAAGCATTTCTGAGGTCATTAGAAATACAGAGTATGACATTTCCAAACAATGTTCTCATTACAGTGGGGGAGAAATGGGTCAAAAAAACAAAAAACAAAAAAACCAAAAAAAAAATTAAAAACACCAAAGGCCAAGATAAACGAATTGAAAGCTCGATCATCTTTGCTGATGGAGAATGAACAGCAGCATCCAGAATACCCCTCGAAGGACTTGGCTGCCGAATGCACTAGTGGGTCTCTCCCCAGCAGTCTCCCTTCTTAACCCCATCTTTTCTTGGAGCATCAGCAACGTTCCCATCTCCTGGGACCATACTCACTGGCAGGGATGCGGAGCTCAACCTCAGCACCTGAAGGCCCACAAGGAAGGCAAGCCTCCAGCTCGCTGGTGAGAAGCCTCACTGTGCAAAACCCAGACCCGGATCTAATTGATTGGATGGAGAAGTTGGGGCTCAGTCCCTTGGCCTTATGGCCTTTATGCCCAGGATGCCCTAGGGGAGTACGGGAGTGACTGGTCACACTCCGGCAGCAGTGCTACTTGTCACCTTATATCACTAATCTCATGAGGACAGCCAAATGCAGGAAAAAGGGACTTTCGGTACCACTTTCTTCATAGACGAAGGTGTTAAGTTCTCTCTTACTATAAACACAGGGACCCAGGGCTGAGGGACAGGAAGAGAGAAATCTGAATCCTAATGAGTAGCTGTGGGAAAGGTTTCTGCTGCGTTTGGCCAAGGCCTCGAGAACTCTCTCCAGGTATGTTCCCGATTAGACTACCTAGAACTTACTATTCAGTTTGGGGAGCCGAAAGGAGGGAATTCCATGTAACTCTCTACCTCTTCATTCTTAAAGTGAAATAATTAAGAGTATGTCCTCATATACAATGCAGATGAAATGAGTCACTGTCTAGATGATACCAGCACACACTCAGTGTCAGCTGTGACTAACCACTGGACTGACTCCACTTCAGTAAAATTAAAGGACAACAAAATCTCAAGTCACCACTGCCCAACTGTGTACGTGTGTAAAGCATACTTATAAAGTGGTGCTTGTTGACGGGATTACTAAGCAATTAAATTTAAGGCAGAACTGGAACAACAGCACATAAAGTATAATAAATACTTCTTCCCTACGATGCAATCTTAAGGCCTCTGCCAAGAGACTGCTTTAAAATGGGAAGAGTCTTCTGCCCCTAATCACCAAGGGTCCCACGTATTGAGAAGGGAGTAAGCTAAACACTGCAAGTGTTTAAGACAGACGACCGCTGACTTTGAAATACTCAAGCTCAGGCTGGATTCAAAACTATCATTTGTACTCATTAGACGCTGAATCAATGAGGCCAAATCTGCCAGGGCCACAACATGGATAAAATGTCAAACACAGATATTTTAATATGAAACATTACTTTGTTTATACACATGACTAAATTTTAACAATAGAACCCTGTAAAAAAAAAATAAGGAACAAAATGCTGTGTTCACGCAGAAATCTTTGTGCTTACTTTGTTAAAAGGTATCAGAACAGTTCAAAACCAACTGGTGTATTCTTTAACACCAATTTCACTGGGTGCAACTGCTCAGCGCCTATGCCATGTTAGAACTACAGAAGCACGACTCCCTTCTTTTATTTCAAGGGACAGCTGCTCATCCGTCAGGGCCTCTGCAGGGACCAGGAAGACATACCCGGTAAACTCCTCCTTACAGTTCCATCACACCCAATGGGGGTCACCACCCAGGTTCACTGTGAACGGTGTGCCCCGTGGGGATGAGCGTCCACCATGGGGATGTAAGGCCATTCAAGTGTAAAATGACAATGCAATCGAAGTGAAACAAGCATGGTGGCATGGGAAACAAAGGGGCTTCTACATCAATTAAATAAGACTTTGGAACAGTCAGTAAAACAAATGAAAATTGATTTCTCAAAGTTCAATAAAAACACAAATTAGCTCATCTCTCATTTTCAAAAAAATGGATTATGGAAATTCTCTCAAATTTATGCCACGGATTTAATTTTAAACTTTAGGAAGGACGGGATCGCCTCCCATTTTCTCTCCGCATTTTACGTTCTTTAGGTTGCTATTACAAATTCTTTGAATAGCGACATCAGCCATGACGCAGGATCATGGAGATGTGACAACTGACTTGCCATTAGACACATCTACACAACTGAAAGTTATGCATACAGCAGAGAACTATAAACAAAAGAGTGAAGCAAACATTATTTATTTTCTGGTCAACACATTACCCTGATGGATTATTGCAGATTTGAGAAATCAGCACATAAGACAAGGACAGAGCATCGCTTACAGGTGCTTTGATCTGTGTGGAGACAAAGGCTGAACTGTTTGTCCCAAGTTCACCTGGGAGGGGTGGGAGGAGGACAGTGGAATCAAGGAAGACTATGAACGAAAACTTAAAAATATGGGAGAAAAGAAAATCTTTTACCCCAACAGGGAATGGAAACTGCTCATTTTGTTTAAAACTACATCCATTCAAAATGCTCTGGCCAGGGAATCATACATACTGAGCAGCCCGCTCTGTAGACTTTGTAACCTACACAAGAGAAGTGAGTGGATGAGCTTGCCTCTCTGCTCCAGGAGCTGTTGTTGCTGGAACCACCATGTAAACAGGCCTAGCGTGCCACTGGTAACAAGCCAGTAATACCCTACCATTATGTTAAAACTAAGCTCTAAGGGAAGTCTACCTAGTTACGAAGGTTGAGTTTTATTGACAATAGCTGTCAATTCACTGACTTTTAAATTATATCTTAATTTAAAAGAGAATATGGAACAAAAGCTCATGGCTAATGTAACAACTGTGAGTGTTGTATACAAAAGAACGTGTGAGCTGCACAGACAAGACATGAATGGGGAGAGAAAATTAGAGGGACGTGACAAGCACACAGAGCTAACTTACTCAACTGGATTTGTCACATACGCGTGAGCTTTAATTTCTGTACTTATGTACACGAGTTGTCTTTGGAGGAAACAGAACTGCAGACTTAGCTGGATGGATACACACAGCCCAGAATTAAACTGCACAGCGACATTTATTGTTTCAGCCTGGAAAAACATCCCTTTTTAAATTTCACACAGCAAAGCAAGTTAAAAACTTCACTCATCAAATAAATGATAATTTAAACAAGAACTTGCTAAAGAAACCTCATCACAACAACGTTTTAGGGCCTGATCACTTTAAGTCCGTGGGGCCATCAATGAATATCAACCAAGTGTCTCTTTTACAGTCCGCAAGCCGTTTCACTACAACAAGAAGGCGTAACATGTTTCCTTGACTCAGGTGATACATTTAGAAAAGAAATCATGATTTTTTTCTTTTGTTGTAACAGGCAGACACTGCGTTTCTTGGTGTGATCAGGAAAGATGGAACGATTGCTGCCCTTCTCTCGCTGCTATCAACAGTTTTTCCCGCATTATCTCGATGCTGGAATAGTCCGGTAACTTAAGATAGTTCACACAAGTCATTACAGAGGGCAGGAAGTCATCTGGGTTTTCTGTTGATTCGAATGTCTTTCGGACAATTGTCAAAGGTGGATTCAAACTCCGGAAGCCTGATTTAGAGGAAAGGAAGAGACCAAGGAACTCAGTAGGTTTGCAAGAGGCACGCCAGCTAGCTCAGAGAACATTTTCTTATCCATGAAAAGAATCAGGCTGAGTCACACATGTACCTTTTTAATGCTACTACTATCCGAACACATTACACTGCTTTGCTGTGTAATATCACTACATTTCCTTCCCTGGTGATTAAATCTACATTCAATACACATTAAGTGCATGGAACCTGGCATATGCTTTATCACAGAAAGTCATTGTATAACATGGAGATAAACAGTTCCTTATGCCTTCTGACTTTTAAAACAGAGCACCAATTCATATCTAATGAGTACATTAGGACTCATTTCTAAAAAAGCAGACATCAGAATACCTTCTCACTTATGAGTTTATAATGTAAAAATGCCTAAGAATGTGAACTTTACCTAGAAAAGCAGCATTACATGTGTATTAGTGACTGCTTCAGCGTGTTTAAGACCATCGCTATGAAGCTCCCTCCTGGTGATCTCTCTCACTGTATTACAGGACAAGTAAGAAACTAAGAAACATCATGATACTGGGATAACTAAGAGGCACTACAAGCCAAATAAAGAACACATGCTCCTGGTGCTGAGGCCTCGCGCATGCGCACACGTACCCTCCCCCCACCAGTTGGAGCCGGCGCTGAGCCCGGCGGCGCACCCACCTCCAACAGGCAGTCTCGGGCTGCCCGTCACGAACTGGAGAAACAACCTCTGCTGTTCGTTATCGAAGCTGCTGAGAATCTCAAACAAAAACTTCACAGCCCGACTGCAACAGAAATCATGCACCAAGGTTACTGTGTCATATTAAAACCCACTTCTGAACCGCACCACTCCGCCAGCTCTCAGCTAGAGACTGTCAAAGTTAAGCAAACTACATCTGCATTCACATTACAGTGCAGTCTGAGGTCAAATCTGTTTCTATCGTTCCAGCTAAAATTCAAATTCAAATGGACTGATTACTATTGTAATAAAGAGGACCTGTCTGGAATTGTACAGATGTTTCTATTTTACTATATAAAAAAATGGCTGATGGGGTTACACCTATGACCCCGCCCCCCTTCCCTTTCCCGGTCCATTTTCATAGAAATATTTGAAAAAGAACCTTTCGGGTCTTAAGTGGCAGTCTTGAGAGATATAAGGCCAAAGTATCAGAAAGCCTCCTTAAAGAGGTAGACAAATTTAAAAATTATCCTTTACTTTTTAAAAAATAATATACACAATTTACACACTACCAAATTCTCTACTGTAAATTGAAACCCTGGCGGATCCCAGTATTACCTGTCGTGAGTGTAACCGTGATCTGGCCTGCAGCATTCCATCAGCGTCTTTGCGTCCCAAGTGTCCGCTTTACTGCCACACAGTAGCTGATCCAGCTGGGTATTTAAATAAGAGTGACGGTTTACTACATAGCTGTGTGAGCGAGTGAAAGTGCATACAGCACTGATGTAAACAATGTGTCCCTTTAATGCACGCCCTTCAGTTGCACATTAATAGGTGTCCTGCCCACCTGCAAGGACTAGGTTCTCAGAAGCCTTAATCTTAAACAAAACATAGCCGAGACAAATCCTTGATTTTTTTTCTAATTCCTCTCATCTCTTTATAAGCTTTTACTTGATAATCCACTTCTAACCAGGAAGACTTTATAAATCCTGGCTTTTAGAAACACAAGGGTACACAATAAGGGACGCCAAGAAATAGAATACTGAGCCAGAGAGAGAAGTGGGAGAACAAAGCTGAACTGACACAGCATAGGGGAAGGTCTTGACTTTGTGAAGAGAGGCACAGGGTGGTTTCAGGTGGTATGGACCAACCTATCCATTACAGAATATTAGAAAGCAAGAAATGCTTTTGTGTCCTTGGAAAACCTAACATCAGTTTCAAATGAAACCATCTTTTCTCTAGTTAACTGCCCATTTGCAGAATGACTAAATTTTAAGAAAATTCAATTCAGGGCATATGAGATTTAATATCTACTATGTGTCACTCACTGCCAGGTACCTTACGCTGTTCAGTGAAACAGAGGTCATGCCAATTTTATAGATGAGGCAGCCAGATCAGGTACAATGACATGGATATGATCACATGGTTAAGCAGTGGGGACCAGGATTCGATTCTGGAAGTAACAACTGCTGCTTTCAATTCCAGATGACACTTTTGTGTCTAAAGTGCCAGGTATACTACAGGCTTCATTAAGCAGTGAATCAGAGTAGACATAAAAATAATTGAGATTAAATGCTGTTATTTGAAGTTTTCTAGATTTAGCCAATAATCAATCAATGTGTATTCTAAAACTAGTATTTCAAATAATAAACAAAAAGGTTTCGAAACTAGACTTTCTATGACAGATCACTACCCATGAGTATAGTTTATTGATAAGCTTTAAGACAGCTGGCAAAAAACTTTGAACATAAACTGAGTTTTTAAATTCTCACAAGTATGCTCTAAATTTTGCAATTAGATAATTTACAACCCTCCCTTAAAACTTCAAGGACTAACTTTGATCTTGAAACAGTCTCATATAATACAGGAAGTTTGGTCCAAAAAAAACAGTGCGACCTCCTCAGCATCAGTCTCATTACTATGGTCCCATGGCTCTTCCTGCCAACGACACTAGTACAGAAACCTCAAGTCCCATTCTCCACTGAGCAGCACTGGGGTCTCAGCGGACAATGATGCTATGCTTATTAAATCACACATGTACCAAACCTCCTAAATGCAATATACATTGTTACATTTATATGTTTAATGTTTAATACTCTTCTTGGCTCAGGAAATAATCTCATCTTTTCCAATATCCACCCTTTGCCCCCAAATCCTTTTCTCATTTGCAATAATGCCTTTGACTAAATAGCACAGGGATACCCCATGAAGATAATTATAGAAATGACCATTTCTTTTAGACGTAAGCTACTCACTTCTTCTGGGTAGAAGTACTGAAGGTGACTGAGTGGGAAGACTGATTCAAATCCATCTCTGAATGAGTCAAATTGCCTGGAAACGCCTTCATTTAGTGCCCAGAATATAACCAGCTGCAAAAAGAAAAATCTTTTATAAACTGTGTCAAGATTTTAATCTCTTTCTGTGGCAAAGTACAGTGAAATGTCCTTCCTGATAACTAAAAAAAAAAAAATTATTAAGTCTTTAAAATAGCTCCCAGGAAACTGCATGCAGGTCAACTTCTAATTTGAGATCTGGTTAGTAAGAAAACGTAAGAACTGCCATGTGCACTAATATTTAGCATGTTTTCAAAATTCATTTACATAAAATCCCTATGGTATAGAATTATATATTACCTTACCAGATGAGAAGCAGATGAGAATTTCCCAAAGGAATAAAATATTATTGAGAATTAAAGATAATGTTTCAAGATTCACATTTACCAACTATTGTGTTTTTAATTTTTAATGTGAAACTTTTAGCTCTAAATCCTGTTAATTCTTCGAACCCAACCATGTTGTAGTGTGTGCCTCCACTCAGAAAACGCGGTCACGTGAAACCAAATGAAGGATAACGGAAAGCATCTGTATCCAGTCAGTCATCCAATGCTCTAACTCAAAGGGTTCATAAATAGAGTACATATTTGAATTAAAAAAATTTTTTTGATAGAAAAATAAAAGCATTTTATAATTTATATTCAACATAAAATTGTTTTGCCTTAATTTAGCAAATACTGTCAAGGATCATCAATGCCTCACCAAACACATAAATGTATGGGGGTGAGGGAGAATTCTTCTGTCAAGTTAGCTGGCTTAATAGGAAAATAGAAACGTGAAATGTGATTTTATTAGATAGTATTAAAGCCTGCGGATAGCAAATTCAAGAAAGGCATCATGAACTATGAAACATGTTATCTCAAGAGTACACAGAAGCAAAAACCTAATAAAGTGAGCTTCAGGCAGCAATCCAAGGGGTCAAAGGTCTCTAAACGGTTTGTGCAGGCAGTGAGTAGCCATGGCCTGTACTCCCCTGGCCAGGACCCTCCCTCCTCCCTCTCTCTCTAAGCAGCACCCAGAAGGGAAAGCATCACCACAGATGGCCTTCTCCTCAAAGGACGCCGGATTACATACTCTGAGATACTCCTCCAGATTGTGGATAGTAACTGGTATATCCTTTCCTCCTTTCTTCAGTTCGATGTTGGGAAACCCTGGCAGAGTGAAATCCAATCCTAGATCTTCCACTGAGCAGCCATTCATAGTCAGGGTTTCTAATGCATATCGTAGACTCTCTTTGGTCTAAACAAAAGGGAGGAGGTTGTCAAGCACAGTAAATTCATTAAGTTTTTGGTTTACAAAATAAAAGATATGCTAACAAATTTTATAGGCTCCTTTAGCTTTTAGTCAATTTTTTTTTCTATTTTTGTTTGCTACTCAATTTGATCATATTCAAATCAGATTTCACAAAAAGGCCACGATACTTTGAATAATTGTCAATATAAGAGTGTGGGCTCTATAGCCAGACAAACTTCGTAAATTCTAGGCTAATCTTAATAAATCTAATATACGATGCACAGCATAGCAAATACCAACTAATTCGACAGTTAGGAAATTGTAAATATAAATAATAAATGCACATAACATACTATTTAGTAACAGCAATTGAGTTTTTTCTTTGTAAAGCTCAAATCTAAACAATACTCTGCAGAGTCTTTATTCAATCACTTCAGGCCCACAATAATAAATATGTATTCATACAATAACTCTACAGAGAAAAATGTTCCAAGGAAGCTCTAAGAAAAGTCTAGTCGTGCTCTAAAAACAAATTTAAGAACAATTTGTCTTAATCAACTTTTTAAATGCTTAAGATCATGAAAAGGCTTATATAAATATTTTTTTAGGGCAAAGACCAACATGCAAAACTGCATATGCTATCTGAATATGAAGGTATCTAGTATAGAAGAAAGAAGGCCAATGGCTTTCTGGGTTGGAGAAGCCTCAGAGTATGAAATTCCTAGAGACTAAACACTCAAAGTGCAGAAAATTAGTCATTTAAACTAAAAAAAAATAGGAAGTGCTGATTACTAAATCAGCTATTTTTTAAAAAGGAAACTGAAAGCTAAGTAGGATTCAAATCACAGAAGGTGGAAGCACTATTTAAGATTAAGGTAAAATATATTTGTTGGGGATTATGCCCACTTTTACTTCTCTGCAAAAACCCATGTTTACACCTCAGTTTCAGGTGCATCGTTTGATGACACCAAAGGGAGGCCTTTTCTTTTTACATTTCAAATATTCTTCAGCAGAAAGAGTAAAAATAAGTAATTTTATAACCTCTCCATGTCAGTGTCCTTCCACTGGAAAGCACTCAAAATTGAACCCCCACGTCTTGTTCCAGATCAATCAGGGCAATCACTGCTCTTCTAATGGAAAGTCTCTTCTCCCATAGCTACTTAAGAAATACCTTATTTATAAAGATTTTCATTACAAAACGCTATCACTGATACGAATCTAGACTATACAATATGTCCTTGCAATGTTCAAAAGAAATTCACTGTCCGGTTCTCTGAAACTTACATATTAAATTAAAAGCTAAGCTTTAGCCCATTTTCCATGCATCTTTCAAGAATTTAAACTACCAAGTGGACTCTGTCAGGACAACCTGCGCCATCTGTGTACTTGATAAATGATGAGGCAAGGAGGTTCAGATTACACCTTTCCTCACACTCTGGGGGAAAGCTGGTTAGGACAGTCAGTTCTGAACTGTGGTTTCTGTGCTATGCATTTTATACTTTAAAATGACAGCATCAGAAATAATAAAGATTAGAAAAACAACTCTCTTAAGACCTGAAGAAGAGAACTGTGGCAGCATGTTACAGTGGAGACGAGGATACACAACAGCTTGCAAAGTGTGTAGACTGCAGGCTCCAGATCAAGCAGCCTGGATGGGAATTCCAGCTCTCCCACACTCAGTATGTGACCTTGGTATCTGCCCAGGGTTTCTCATGAGTAACAGAAATAGCTGTCTCACGGGATTGTTGCAGAGTAAATGAATGAACATATGTAAGGCACTTGGAAGATGCCATGATTTTACTTTCCACTCCACCCCTCCTATTTTTGGCCATTATTTAACTAAAAAGATGATCCTAAAGAAGACTGTAGTAATTTAAAATTTGCAAAGTTGGTCACTATAAATCTAACTGGTTCTAAAAATCCTAAGGCGACAGATATTGTATGGAAAAGATGGACCTGGCCTCTTAAAACACCATTTCCCTTAATAAAGTTATATTTCCAAAAATTAATATTGGAAATAAGATTAATTTCCTTACAATCCATCTTCTTTCCTGACAAAAACGCATTCTAAAACCCTGTCTACCATAAGTGCCTCTTATCAAGAGATGTTACACTTACTACAGAAATCTCAATTCTCTATTCTTTCTTTACATAATTTATAAATGAGTTGATTTAGCACTGGTCCATGCTGCCTATCCAAATATAAGCTATCTATGCCACTTTTTAGAATATAACTTTGTCTTTTTTAAATATCAAATGCAGAGCCACTACAAATCTCATATTGAGTCAAATGACCTTTTAATATATTGTTAACATATAAATTAATGATATATAGCTCAAGATTACCCATGAAATCTAACACAGAAACCTCAATATATGTTACCAAAAAACAGCACACACCACTATGACCTTTAAAAATCTTGAGATCTCTACAGAAACAAATGGACTGCTCCTAAATTAAGCCACCTTTCTGGGGAAGAAAAATCAATCTGTCCTGAGAATAGTTTTATTGATTCAAATGCTTACTAAAAGAATTAGTATAATACAGCATCTGCCCAGATATTAATGCTCACATAAAATTTAACAAACTAGAGCCTTTGGTTTCACTTTGGAGTACATTTTATTTGCTAATCAAGCTATTCATTACCCATCACCTGCTGTTATTATAGGTCATCTTACCCATTGTGAAATTATATGTTTCAATTACGATAAAAAATTAAACTCTTCTAAAAAAACATATTAATAGAAAATAATAACTGGGTCAAATACAAACCACTTCACAAAGACCTCATCATTCTACAATCAAGAGACTGATCTACTTGACTGTTTCCTATCTTCTAAGCCTACCTGGGATTTATCTTGTTCAAGTCTTTTCTTCTGTCTGACAATGTCTTCTAGGTGATACACTGATCTGGCTACAACTGGGTCAATGTCAAACAAATCATGCGACGTCAGGGAAGTTTCTTGCCGCAGCATCCACTTGTAAAAGGGTAAGCCAAGGGGAAGGTCCACCTGAAAGGTAATATGCAAAATATTTTAACAGTCACAGCAGCCTCTACAATTGTCTCAATTCTATACTGACACTTCAAGAGGTCATTTTAAAAAGTGAGGTAAATCCCCAGGGGGCAGAAATATATTTAGGAACTGTTACCCTCATTATATTAAGTTGTCTCCATTGAAATTCAATCTGAGGCCCTGATACTGTGAAAATTTTAGAATACTTAAGAAGCCAATTTAAACAACAACTTTTGTAAAGGAATTTTTCAATAACAAACATATATATATTCTCTATAAGGCCTCAACATCAAGAGATGTTTAGAGAAACTTACTCATTTTGAGGCCAAGTAAACCTAATTCCACTGTAGTCTGTATTACTGCATATGTGGACATGAGAGAGGTTAAAAGAAAGAACCAACTGATGACAATTAAAATAGAAAAATAACTGATTAACAGCTCATCCTTCAGTTACACTGAAATTGTAAGCTTGTAAAATTGACATCAGATGAAAATGTCTTCAGCATACTGACAAAAGTATCTCAGAAAATGTGAGAAGAAGAAATAAAGTCCAGAAATATTCAAATCTCTGTTATTTCTTGGGTTATTTTCACTCCAGCATTCTACTGGCAATGTACTACAGTTGAATTATATACTCATGCTTCATTACTGAATTAAAAATCTAATGTTAAGCACTTTAGCAACATATAATTAAAACCACCCTTAATGTTGCCAGATTCTCTGAACCATTCCTTGCTACTGAAAGAATGGGCCACCGACTGGCATTTGGGCATTGCCTGGAAGCTGGTGTGAAAATGTGGCATCTTGGGTCTCACCCCTCGACTACTGATTCAGAACTGGCTTTTGTAACAAAATCTCCAAGTAATTTGTGTGCACACTGAAGTTTCTGAGACGATTTTAAAATGGAACATTAACTGCAGATTAGGTAGTTCCATAAAAACTTATAGAAAGCAAATGACCTTAAACTTACCAATCGGAAATCCATGATAGCCTTGGCCATTAATTTTCCTAAGAAGCGGAACTTCATCTTAACCTTTGCGATATGAGCTGGCTTAGCTGTCCTACCAAAGGGAAGTGCAAACAGGCCCTGGAGGTTTTGAATATACTTGGTCCCTTCTTGGCTTCCTGTAAAATGAGCAAGTCATCACACTTTATTTAGATGCTTTTTCCCAAAATAAGACAAAACCTGGCAACTAAGAACATATGAGAAATGTGGTTTTCTCAAAATCAACAGATAGATCACGGAATGAAGTCCTCTAGAGCCTCTCCCTTATTTGAGAAAGGAGAAACCAAAGGTTGAAAGAAATTAAGGGCAGAGAGTGGTAGAAGTTAAACATTGAATGAATTGCGAGGACCCTCTACCTTGTCTGAATAACACCTACTAAACTCCCAGATTCATTCATTACCTTTTGGATTACTAAGAGTAACTTCTTCACCTCTCCAGAGACCCAAATCCGCCCTCTGTAGTTCCTGAGATACAAGTGCGTAAAACTCCAGTGTTGGCCCCAGACCTGTACCAACCTGTGGAAAAGCAAAAGTAGAACAATTTCAAATTTGAGAATCCATGCTTTTTTTTTTTTTAACCTGCCTAGCAGCAAGTGCTTTTCAGAATGCAGCAGAAATTACTTCCCAAACTAACTGTAGTCCTTCGGTCTTAGACACCTAGAACCAGAACCAGGACCCTTCATTATTTACTCCCAGGGCCCCGTTACACACAGTAACTGCACACTGATAAGAGCACTGTTGTATCCGTGGATCTTAGCCTCAGGGACGAAGAGGGTGCTGTCGTCTGCTTGTAGATCTCTCTCCCACGCTTTCCTTGGTGAATTGTTACCATAAAACCGACTCAAATGTCACCTCCTTAGAAGCCACCTTATCTGTCCAGTTACTCTGCTCCTTTCTTTAGGACTTACATTTCAGCAACGTAAGTACTCATCGTGACATTATATCATCACCATTTCATCATATGTCTGCATATCTTACTTGATGGCAACTTTAATTCACTTTGCCCCTCTACAGTACCTAAGCACACGCCAGCCATTTAAGAGAGGTTCGCTGAATAAAACACAAATAGGAGAAGGTCTGGATCCATACTGGCAGCCACTGGGCTAACATAGCCTCAGAGAGTACATCACAGCATCTTGAGCCCCATGGTGCACTGGGATCTCCCGGGGGTTCTATCAGTGTGCGCACGTGGAGGTGGGCCCATCCTGAAGATTCTGATGTGTAGGTCTGGTTTAGAGCCTGGGCACTGCTATTTGGAAATAAGGCCCAAAAGCAACTATACAACCATGAATGAAAACCCCCTCCTCTCTGAGACACACCAATATCCCAGGCAGCGTTCACAGCCTACTTATTCCCTCCTGTTCTGCCAAGGTCCTACCAGCTCAATTATGAATTAGATATGGAGCTTATGACAAGTTAATACCACAGTTTAGAGGCCAAATCTAACCACAGTCCTGTCAGAAAGGCTGTATTTCACTTAGAGATTGTGTCAATAATGGGCATTACTTTACCATTATCACAGTTACTAAAAAAATATCACACTAGTTTAAAAGATTAGATGTAGTCCACCAAAGGTTTGGCTCTCCACTTTCCAGTGATCTGCTGGGATGTGGTGACACTTTCTTGATCCACCTCCGTCCCTCTGTCAGTATTCCACAGCAGCCAACGGCATCAGCATTCAGCCCACGCTCTAATCCAAACCCGGGAGCCGAATGTGGCTCTTATTCTTACTCCCCACATTGTCACCAATCACTAGACACTGTAAGCCCCGCCTTATACAAAATCTGAACTGGTTACCTCCATCATCTCTTACCTGGTCTTAGTACTAGCATTCTCAGCATCTCACAGCCTAGCCTCACAGTGCCGAGAGGAAGCCTTATGAAAGTCCATTTCATGCCTCTGCACAGGACCTGCTGAGGCTTCCCATCGCACTCAAAGCAAAACCTCAGGTTTGTAGCGCGGCCCGCATGTCCTAAGTGATCCCTCATGCCAGCTCCTACTTCTAGCCAGTCATCTGCCAACAGGGCTTTTGCTTCTGTCCTTTTGTTAGAGATGTTCTTCCTCCAGAAAGGGAGGACTCATATCCACTTACTGTCATCTCAGACCACTGTCATCTCAGACCACCCTATCCCTCCCTATCATGATCCATCTTGTTTAATTTCTCTTCATCTCATGGTGTAACATACATATGAGTGTGTATATCGACTTCCCCAAAATAAAAGAATTGCTTCGTGATGGTAGAGACTTTGTATATTTTGTTTCCACTGAATTCTGGACACTGGAGAAGAGGAAAGAGGAGAAAAGAGAAAGGAGATGCAAAAAAGAAAAGGGGGAGGGGGAAGAGGGGGAGGGAGAGAGAGAGAGAGAGAGAAAATAAAACTGCAATAACATCTGGTATCCACCAGATGGTGCTTTAAAGCCAGTTAGTTCTTTCTTCCTTTAGCATAATTATCCTGGGCTAAGGAGAAACCACAGATCAGATCAATTTCCTTCATCTAAATACTGTTACTTCTGAAGGTAAAACAGACTTAAAATCTTATCTGACACAGGTATTGCTGTAAACACTTTCATTGCAGCAAGTCTCTGTGAAGGGACCAAGCCACACGTGCTGTGGCAATTCACTCCTACCTTGGCTGGCCAGCATCCCTATATATAGGTCAACCTTCGTTCTACTAAGCCAGTGCACTAAAAAGGTAGGTACTTTGGCTTTGCTTCTGTTTTTAAAGGAAGAAAAAGCATAAGGCTCTAGAAACAAAAACAGAGTAAAATACAAAAGTTTTTGACACTTGTCTCAAAACTCTGAAAGTCTTTTTCTTTCAAAACATATACTAGCACTTACCATGTGACAATATCCTAAGTGTTTTACTCATTTAATCATCTTAACAATATGAGGAGGTAATTTTATTTATCATGCCCTTGTTGTGCTATCACTGAGGAGTTTACACATCCTGCCCAACTTTATACAGCTAAGTAAATGGTGCTCAACCAACAGTCCATTCTCCTTACCTTCCACCAACCCTGCAAGCTAGGTCATTTGTAGCCCAATCTCTGGGACTTGAGTGACTTTCTGAACCCAGAGACCAGTTGAGTTATCTCCTAGCTTACCCATGAGCTCTATTGGGATGCAGCAAATTTTGATCCTTCAGAGTTGTTAGACTGTCTTCTCAATGGCCGCAAGTTGCTTTGTATGGTTGAATTTGATTTACAACCTAAGGCCTTATGCATATACAGCTACATTCCTGCCAATCCCTCTTCCTCAATGAAGTTGGCTCCTGGAACCTTTTCCAGAGTCAACAGGTAAGACCCATCATGTAACATGCAATTTGAACAGAGCCATTAGGAATGAGAGGGAGAAGATACTCCTGGCAAGAGAAAAGTATGCTGGAGTAAAAAAGTAGAAAGCTTGTGTAAATAAACTAGGCATATAACGTCAGCAAAAGCAAAAGTCTTTCATTTTCATGATGAAAAAGTCATGGCACGTAAACATGTAAGAACTGTATCCTCTGAGCAACAGGTATGATTAGGGTGGATTCAAAGGAGATCCAAATTTCTTATCCCAGCAGTCAAGTCCTCCACGCATCTCCCCTTCCTCCCTTTACTTCCACAGCAGTCACTCACACTGGCCACTCACCACCACGCTGGATCCTTTGCTCAAGCCGCATCTTTCGGTCTCTTAACTCTGCCCTTTACCACGTCCATTAAGGTCTAACTCAAGGGCTTCCTTCTCCTCACAGCCTTCCCCACACACACTTGGGACAGTGTTCCTTGTCTGAAAGCCTCATTCACTTGGTACCACTCACTGGCCACACCTGTATCCCTAGCAGTCTGTACACTTCCCACTATGAAGCTACTTAGAATTTTAATTTTCATGACTGAATACTCTAACTTTTCAAAGTCTTAATGAGATGAAGAAGAATCAAAAATCGAAGTCATGATTAAAAATGCCAGAATAACTACATAGTGTATTGTTAAGTTACACTGCTAAATCTATACAGTATTTACCACAAGCCAGGCACTATTCTAATTCTTCACAATAGCTGAGGTCATACTACAAGCCACATGTTACAGATAATAAATAATCAGTACAATAGGAGGCTTGGAAATTTTATGTCCATAGAGTTTCAAAAGTCCCCAAACTCTTAAGTTTTGTCTTAAAAAGAAATTAAGAGAAAGGGGAGGAAAAAGTATCCCCAAGAGATTCACTACTTCACAGTTAAAACATACAGAAAATCATTATTTGATTCTTCTGGTGTAAAAGCATCTCAAAAGAAATAAAAGACAAAGATTAGAAAAGAAATAGAACTCATTTTCACAGATGGCACGACTACCTACATCATGGTCGACAGCTCACAGCCCAGGCCCGCTTGTTTTTGTACAGTCTGCAAGCTAAAAATGGTCGTTACAATATTAAATGGTTAAAAATAATTTTGAATAATATTCTATAATGTGTGAAAATTCCATAAACTTTAAATCTCAGGGACCATAATAAAGTTCTACTGGACCAAAACCATGCTCATTCGTACACGTACTGTCTGCGGCCACACGCACGCTACGAGAAGGCAAAACTCAGGAGCTGTGATGAAGACCGTGTGGCCCACGAAGCCTGAAATATTTATTATCTGGCCCGTCACAGAAAAGTTTCCCAAATCCTGGGTCTACAATAATCCTAAACAATGTATTAAAAGGTTATATTAGAATAAGTAAGTTTATCAAGGTCACAAAAAACAATGTCAACATACAAAAATCAACTGTATTTCTGTAAATTCATAGCAACCAAAAACTCAAATGAAACACCATCAAGAAACATAAAATATCTGGGGAAAAAATTTAATGAAATATATGCATGAAAGTCAGGCCTTATTTATAAAGCACACTGAGAGAAATTAAAGACCTACGTAAGCAAAAGGCTATACTGTGTTCATAGATTGGAAGACTCAATATTTGTAAATGTCAATTCTCTCCCAAACTAATCAAGATTCAACACAATCCGAAACAATATCCTGAGAACTTTATAGACACATAAAAAGCTGATTCTAAAATTACATGGAATTACAAGGGATTGAGAATAACCTAAATAACTCTGAAAAAAGAAAAGCAAAGTTGGAGGAATCAGACTGCCTGATTTCAAGACTAAGTATAAAACTACAGTAATTGAGAGAGAATAGATTAATGAAAAAGAACAGAAAATCCAGAAACAGATGCCAACATTCATAATTAACTGATTTTCAACAAAGGTACCATGGTAATTCAACAGGGAAAAGCATAGTCTTTTCAAACAAATGCTGAAAAAACTGAATAGGCTGGGTTTAGAAAAGAAGATAAAGAATCTTAACTCTTACTTTACACCATATATAAAAATCAGCTCAAAGCAGATCATGGGCCTAAATATAAAAGCTAACACTAGAAAAATACATAGGGAAAAAATCTTTGAGACCATGGATAAGAGGAACATTTCCTGGGATCCAAAAAACACAAACCAGGAAAAGGGAGGGTGGGGAGGATTGGCACGAAGAAGATAAACTGGATTTCATCCTAAGTTAAAACTTCTGTTCTTTCAAAGACATTTTGTCAGAATTCTTGGACATTTCTCCAGATACATGAATGGCCGATAAGGGAAAGATTAAATCAATACCATTAATCATCAGAGAAATGCAAATTAAAACCACAATGAGAATCCAATATAAACCCACTAGAATAAAAAAGACTAACAAAACCAAGTTTTGAGGAGCAAGTGAAACAACTGAAACTTATCTACTACATTACTGGTGGGAATGAAAAATGGGACAGCTAACTTAGAAAACAGTTTTGTGTTCTTTTAAAGTTAAAACATCTCTTACCAAATGACTTAGCAATTCAACCATGAAGTAGTTACCTAAGAGAAATAAAAACATATCTATACAAAGACTCGTACACAAATGTTCACTTCATAGCAGCATTATGCATAGTCAAAAACTGGAAACAACTGAAGTGTGCATCAACTGGTGATTAGATAAACATTATTACTCATTAATAAAAGGAAACAAATTGATACCTGCAACAACATGCATCAATCTCATGTTGTGAGATTATACTAAGTGACAGTAACACAAGTGATTATATACTCTACCATTTCATATTTATTATGATACTGTAAAAAGAGAAAAAATATAGGGACAGAAAACAGATCAGTGGTTGCTAGGGACTGGGGTGGAGGGAAGGGACTGATTGCAAAGCAGTCGAAGAATGTTTTCTAGTGATGGGATATTTTTTCTTTATCTTGATGCAGTTGTGGTTACAGACTGTATATATTTATTAACTCTTAGAACTACATCTTAAAAGTGTATATTTATTATATAAAAGTAGTATCTCAGGAAACCTGGTTTTTAAAAAAAAGCAGTTGAAAAATTTTCAAAGTTGTTTCAAAGGATCATTTTACTTTATCAGTCTATAAAGACTATACAAACATCCGTTCTTACGCCATGTCTTTCATTATAAATTTTAACCTTGAAAAATGAAGAACTTAGAACAAATCATTCAAGAGAAAAACAAATCTCAACTTTTTATATGAATTTTCCAACTGTCTTTTAGAATTTCAGAGGACCAAGATACTCTTATCAAGGGCACAAGTCACACTAAAAACTGTCGACAGTCCCAGAAGCTCACCTCGTTTTCATACTGGATTTCTAACATGGCCCGTGAGCTGCCAAGATCTTGCATCACCGACTCCGCTTGTTTCAGCAGCTCCTCTCTGTTCACAGTACGCTGCAAAAGGAAGTATCGACATGAGAAAACTGAGCTCACATCACACTTTAGTAAAAAAGTGGCATTTCTTAAAGTGCAAAAAAAAAAAATTCGATTGTTAGAAAATTACTTCTTTAAGATAAAAAAACATACCTCAGAATAGGTTAAGAAGTAGTTGCATTGCTACAAACATCGAAAGCATCCTGGCACACACACACACACACACACAAAAGTTAGAAGTGTAATTATCTTAGCCAATGACAAGTTCAGAAAATGTAAGTTGGAGAAGAAAGAATCTCTGTAACCTTGCCAAAACGAATGCCATTCAGGGCTGCAGCTTCATGAATCTCCCTGGGTACACTTTAAAGTCAGATGACGGAGAAATAGAAATGGAGTTGACAGGTGAGCTGGAAAACTACTCACTGGCTCTGCTGTGCAGAGATCCCACAAGCACAACTGCAAACATCTACTAATGAGAGGCATGGGGATGAGGAAGGTCTTGGTAGATTTCCAAATTCTACCAACACCATTGTTTATAACATCCAAATGATACAAAGGTAGAAACAGCGAGGCTTTTTTTTTTTTTAATATGTTTTTTGTTTGCTTCTCGTTCCTCTCACTCGCCTTTTTTATGTCATCCCTAATGGCTCTTAGACTTCTGGAGATAAAGGTTTTTGAGAAGACAGACCTGAATAAAAATCCTCAGTAAGAAAGAGGCAGAAGTGAACAAAGGAGCCCTCAGTAAAAGGCAGTGTGGCATCAGAAGTGTAGGACTCGGTCTCACACTGAAATAGCTCCGAGCTGTGTGTTCTAAAGCTATGAACGTGGAGCAGAGAGGAGAATCACAGGAAGATATAGTCGGCAACATAGGGGCTACTGTGCTAGAAACATGAAATAAATCAAGAGTTTTGTTTCAGTCTCTTCTCATTGAAATAATTTGCTAACGGAATGAAGTGGACCTGATGATTTCTACCTACTGCATAAGAGATCAATTATAAAAGGGAGGCTATATAGCTTGAATTCCTCAGTAAGACAAGATTCTTTCTTGGCACAAGAACTGACAACTAAAAGGGAAATAAAAATTGCAGAAATTTCAGAAACTGGCAAAAAGAACTCTAACTGGAGAATAAAAGATTCACAGGTAGCCCAGTTCCAAGACACTGATAGAAAAATAAGGCTAATGTAAATTAAAAAGAAAAAAAAGATAAGCAAAGAGATGACTGAGTCTATGGCAGGCCTATAAACCAATACACATAATTAGATGCAACACATTTCTAGTTTTCCCATTATTTTGAAAAGTTCAGTTTGACTTATCTTTAAATATTTTGGAGAGAAACTTACTTTTTTTCTATCCAATCTCGGTGCAACTCTGCTATCTTGAGAATCAGACTGGTTGATTTCTGGGTTGGTATCAAGTAATCTTTGCATTGCTCGGTCTCGATCAAATGCAGTTACATAAAAAAGCATTTGCCGGGTATCAAAAGGGAAGAAAAATGGGCTGTAAAAAGATGTGATATAAATTTGTTATCTGCATTAGAATCAGAAAACATAAAACAACCCTATGTTGGAAATATCTTTTGATATGATACAGAATAATATTTATAAATCTAACCAATAAAAATGGTCTAGGCAAACTAATTTTGAAGAATCTTCATAAATTCTTGTATGAAACTTCTAAGTGATCAAGTAATGATGCATTGAGTAACTTTTCACTGTGAAATGAGAAATTCAACCATTAAGATTCCACATCTGAAATCAAGCCTGCCCAAGATCGTCTTTAATCTACCCAAAGACCTTTAGGAAGAATAACATGACTAGTGAAAGTTAAATTTTAAAATATGATCATCACTTCATGAGGCCACCAACCCACCCCAAACCATATATAGCCAAGTCCTGGCTTGACTCCGCCATAATTTTGCTCTTAATTTGGCATTTCTAAGTCATCCAAAGCTGCAAACAGCAGCTGCTCATTTTCAAAGAACAAACCCTTCAGTAACACAGTCCTACTGCCTCTTGAGCTATGATTCTCACAGTTGTTGCCACAGAGCTGCGAAGGGCACTTCTTGTGATGATCTGAATGTTCAATATCTGTTTCTGTCCAATACAGTTAGCCAAGTGAGGATGCAGCCAGTGTGACTAGGAAACTCAATCTCTAACTTTATTTAAGTACGCTAGATATAAATAGTTACATGTGGCCAGTGGTTACTGCATTGATCAGTGCAGTTCTACAGTCTCTAAGAATATAGGTCTGGATCCAAACAGGCTCAGAGAATTAATCAACTCCCCCTGTGGAGTCCGATTTTATCATGGTTGAAGATTTGAATTTCCTCAAATGTCCTTGTGTCCTTTCCTATTTCATATATATAGACATACACTATCAAGTAGATCTAGTATCGCATAGCCTAAGTGGATGCTAAAGCTACCCTACTATGCAAGCTGCGATCCAATACGACAGTGTTACTGAACACATCTAAATAGTTCACTAAAGACTACATTTTTATAACAAAATATACAAAGGCCACCCTTACAGAAGTGATAGTCTTACCAGGTTTTTCCTAGTTCAGTGAGCCATGTCGGGATGTTGCCTGTCATGATTACTAAAGGATCTTGAAGCTGCCTATTTGCTTTTGCTGTCAATTTACTGTTAATAAATTCACTAGTTGGAATAATCTCCTTGCACATTGCATTCTGTAAAATGTTAAAAAAAAAAAAGTCTACATGTAGTAAAAACATTAGAATTACATTCACTATCTCTTCCCACATCCTCGAATATGTATGCAAAGATCCCAGATTTCACCCGCTGGTTTCTAACATACAGTATACCAGCTTCTCACTGGTGTGTCCCAATCCAAATGACAACTTCTACAACGCATACTGAAGCACCCCAAACCCCACACGCCCACACACTAAAGGTAACTGCTCAATCGCTGATGTGGCAGCTAATGTTTCATGGAGGGGAAACTCATCCATTCTTCCCAACACTATATAAATATCAAAGACCACATTCAACTTGCATTCAACTTTTTACTTAATATACACCTTAGCTTAGATAAATGAACTTTGAGTTAACTATACCTAAATAATTTTTACTGTAATAAAATCATATTCAATTTCATGTTGTAGCTTAATTTAATTTACAGCTGGTAAACATTTTCAAGTCTACCAAAAAAATAAATCAAAAAATGTAGGCCAGAAAAAAAGTGGGGGAGAAGTTCCCCCTGATGAGTAGTACATTGTACTTCACTGGGCCAGGATCCCTGCATGTAGCTGAAGCACTGCTTCTGTTTCTGGTACAACAGGAAATTCATAAATTACTAAACAAAAACTATGATTTAACATGTCATAATACACCACGGAAAACTTCAAAAGTAGGCAACAATACTCACATCGTACAAATAATACCAGTATCGACTGATGGCATGTAAAACTCTTAAAAGAAGAATCACATCTAATGATGGGTCTTCAAAAGTTATATTTTCAGGCGGTGTGGGTATGAGGTAAACTTCTAAAGGATTTGATACTGATGGGCACACTCCATCTAAAAGACAAAAGATCAAAGTTAAGTGTTGATCAAAGTCAGAAAGGCTAAGCCAACAGAGCTGGTGTCACCATGTCATGCCTTAAAATAGTAACCACAAAGCTGTTAAGACTTAATGTTTGGTATCTATTAGTAGAGTATTGATAGTTTAGACATTTTTTTCTTCTTTAGCTTATACATAAATCATCCAGGCTTATGAAATTACTTTCCCTTCCATACCCAAATGAACACCTGACTCATCTGCATTTCCTCTTTATACCAGAAACAATAGCTAACAATAAAATGGCCAGAGAGAAGAAATTTCCAGTATTTTTTATATCCAGCTTAAAATTGCCATATAAAATAGACAAATATCCCCAAATTGTAAATCTGGTGAGATCTGGTTATCTAATTCAAGGCTCAGGAGAGGATAGACTTTCATAGTTTCCAAGTAGGATTTGTGATATCTTTATTCTTCGATTTTACTAATAGCATTAATAAAGTTTTTTCAAGATGGAGGGATCTAAACTATTGCTATTTACTTCTGCCAAGCAAAGGAATTAAAAACTCACAACACTATCACTGCATAAAAGGACAATTTTTAACACCAATAATATAGACATAAACATCTCAAAATAAAGACCCTTAAAAAAAAAACAAACAAACTTAGCTTTATGAATAAAAAAACTGCAGCAAGGACCTTATTTCTGTAGAACAGGGAAAATCTCATCAACTGATACCAGTGTTTGAACATCCCTGATGGGGTTATCCCCATGGAATGATAATGCCGACTACTAACACTAAGGCACTAATACCATCATGCAAAAAAGGGGGAAGAAATCAGCAGAACTGACTAGAAGGAAATACTAACTACAAAGGAAGGCAATTCGGAGATGCTACTACATTCTGCAGTCTATACTACATTACCTGGCAAAATGTTTTATTACTTCTGTAATTGTTATATTACTATAATGAATGGCACTAAAACTTAAGAGCCAACTGTCAATGACCAGTCTCTTCTTTAATGTATTCTATTAATGATTTTAGTCTTCATGAAAACATGAGTTCTTCACGGAAAGAATGTCAGAGTTTTTCTCCATTTTCTTTCCAAATTTAATTTTGGAGATACTTAATTTTCTATTTTCTAGATAACAAAGTCAAGGGTTTGATCAAACGTTTCTTGTAATTTCCCTTTTTTCTAAACTATACTCAAAGATTTTATTACCAGATACAAACAAACCATTCCTTTAAAACCATTAAGACGGGGAGACACTTGCCCCATGGCACCCTCTTCCCCTTCATGGACCAACCTACCGTGCCATAGCTCATCATGCTTCTTTGCATTTCTAGGAGAAGTTTTTGTTGGAGCTGTTTGGGCTCTTCCTCTTTTACCACCAACACAATCTTTACTACTTTCTTCATCCTCTCTCACGGGTTTGTACCTAAAGTGACAGGAGTGTAGGTGAACCAAAAGCAGATGTTAAAATTGCAAATTATTCTACAAGGCCAAACTCTGAGCCACAGACATCAGAGTGACCAGAGTACACTCTGAGAGCTTTCCTCTCTCCTTACTATGGACTCAGAGAACTACCAATGGCACTGCTCCCTAGAAGAGGCCACCATCCTAGGAGGGACACTAGACAGACTCTGGGGGTGGTTTTGAGAAGACTGGCTATCTTTAAATCAAACAGTAGACATTCACAAAAATGAAAGCAGCAGCATCCAAATAAATTGCTTCTAAGTGTTCAGAGACGCCAACCCTCTTATAACCTAAAGCAACAATCATCTTATAAAAGATATTTTAAAGACCTGAAACAAATCTAAAAAATAGATACAAACTATAAGTATGGCCCACAATTAAATTTTCTAGTATTCTTAACGAGAAATCTAAATATACACACATGCATGTTCACACACAAGAGGAAATATCTGAAGTGGCTTTTAATAATAAAATGTAGAATTTAGGGTCTCTTCTCCTTATGCAATATGAATTCCAAAACATACAGTTATTAAAGTTGGTGAAAAACCAAAGTCGTTTTCAGACTTGCCATATTGTATGAGTCTTCGTCCAAATACCAGCTCTTCCTAGGGGATTGCTCTCATCATCTGTGGACTCCCTTTCATCTTCTGCCTGTATACTGAACTGCCGTACTGCCTGATACACAGTCATGTTGTATGGTAGCAAATGTTCTCCAATGTAAAATTGTAGCCTGTGTCTTACATTTCCTGAATTTAAGAACTGAGCAGCCTGAATAAAGCAAAACAAAATCTATTTAAGCCATAGGTCCTGAACATTATACATGACAACATGGTGGGAATAGTATCTTACCAGAGACTCGTCTATTTCCTCATCAGAGCCATCATCGTCGCTGTCTTCATCATCTTCTCTGACTCTTCCATACCCTAAGGACCCAAGATATCTGTTATAAACTCTTAACGATTTTGCACAGAAAAAAAAGGACTGCACATAGTGTTTAAACTAACGGTCTTAGAAAAAAGTGTGTATTACACTTTGATCTACGAAGCAGAAAGATCTAAAAAAAACTGTCAAATATAAGATATCATTTCTAACATACTCCAAAAAGAAAAAATAACTCATCACCCAAGTAAGCAGGCAAGCCCTACTAGGTTGAACATATTTCTACATAATGCATATAAATGATGGGAACACACGTTCCTGATGCTAGGTTTCAAGAGAAACAGCAATAAACAGGGAAATAATTTATCTATCACTTAATATAATTTCATCCCCAATGTACATATAAACACACAACACAAAAATGTGATGAGTACCTCTAACTACAAGGTATCTCTCGATAGCTTGTACCAAGGCGAGGGGGTCAATCTTGACAGGTCCACCCTTCCACTGCTTCACATTTGCACAGTCTGGATGTCTTTGTAACTGGCATTTTAACTGATGTGTGTTGAAAAATTTTAAAGCCTGTGATCCTCTGTTAAGAGAAAAGCTCAAAATAATTTGTGAAAAAAAGTTATTCTATTATTTTCAAAATCAACATACAGCAATTCAAAGATAATACAAATTACTTTTCCTTAAAACACACAGTAAGCACTTACATATCACTTATATAAACAGTAAAGCATCAATTCAAGTAATTTAGTAAAAGTTATTTTAAAATAATAAATACAAGAAGTATGTATACATACATGTGAAAACATTAAACCAATGTTCGATCTCTGCCATGAACCACTGTGAGAAGAAATACTTCATCACAGAGACTGAATAGTCAACCATTTGAAAATGTTCACTTCTGCAATATTTTGCTGTGCCTATTAAATTCTATTCATTTAAAAACAAAACAAAAATCTTTTTTTGCTTTCATGGATTTTAGTTATAAAATTACTTTAAATACTAATCTTTAAAATTTACTTTGCTATATTCTTTTTAAAAATTTTTACTGAAGTACAGTTGGCATATAATATTATGTAAATTTCAGGTGAACAAATTGCTACATTCTTTTGAATGAGGCAATTTAATAGCTACATCAGTCTAAACCTTATAAGGATATTTAAATGCTCATTTCAGAAAAGGGCTGGCAGGAGTTAAGATACAGACAAGTGTGGTTAAAATGTAGTTACCTATAAGGCAAATAGGAGTATGGAAAATAATATTCCATTGTATTCGTATACACATATGTAAACATACTTATTTTATACAAATTTGGATATAAATGAAAAGCTGCATCGTTTTTGCAAAGCTGAAAATGTCCCCTCATTTCATAAAATATTCCAGTATAGCATAATGATCAAAATTAGATACTGCATTCCACAGTAAATTTCAAAGCAGAAAAAATACCCTAGTTTAAACTGATCACTTTATCTATTCAATAAGATCCCTTTTGTCTTCTAATTCAATCAAAATTTAAATGTTTTAAAGACATATCGGATTGTCTATTTTAAAACTAAACTAATTTTTAATATGAACTAGTTTTTTATTTTTCATATTTCTAGTCATAATATTCTAGGAAGCTTACAATATTATGTAAAACACAACAATTAACTCCTACAATGAAGGTGTTTCTATGGTATCTCACGAGGCCTATAAAACTACTATATAATTAAAAAAAAAAAATAGGAAGTTGTATTAAAATAGCAACACTTCAAAATCAATACTTACTCGTTAAAACCCACCCAGATACACAAAGTTATAAGTACTTATATTACATATGAAATCATATTAATGTACAGAATGTACATTTTTTATTATCCATACCCACAAAGTTTTTAAAGAGAAGCTTTATATATTAAAGTATGTCAATTTAAGAAAAATGAAGCCTATTACAAATTGTTAACAAGTCACTGGGCTATATATTTTTTAAAACATCATGTTTAAGAAACATTTGGATTTTAAAGATAAACGGTATTTAATTCACTCTGTGGAGTGTTCCATTTCTTCCATCATTAGAGCTAAATGTTCTTCAGGCAGATGAAGACATTACCAGACCTCTTGCCACTTTTCAACAAGGTTAATCAAGCACAGTTCAAGGGCAAGGGCACACTCAGGCAATGATCCTTACCTGCCTCCTGTCCCATTTCCACTGGGGAAGTCGTGCACTTTGACTGGGAATTGTTCCATCTGGCTTAAGCAGTTGTTCATCTTGTGAACTAATGCCAACAAAGGTGCATTACCCACTGGTTCTACTCTTCCAATGGGCTCTTCTCCAGGAAGCTAAAGTTATAAATAAACCAACATTTAAACAGGCCTCTTGAAAATGGAACGCTCCTCAACAAGAAAATGTAATAGGCTGTTTTAACAAAAGGGTATCATTCGCCTATTTTATCTTTTTTAACGATTTTGTTAGAACAATGTTTCCAAATAATTTTAATAAAGACAATCTTGGCAAAACCTGACTCAGTCATGAGGCTATTTGCAGTCTTTATTCGCAATCTTTATTTACCTTTATTTAGTAAAAATATTCTTATGCTTTGCCACAAAAATATTTAATGTGTGTGAAGGGCTGTTTTGAATCTACTGGGGATGTCAGGTTTATGCATTGTATAACTCTTCAAACCCATACAGCCCCAAGGAGTTTCAGGTTAAGAGATTACACCTGTACATAATCTTAAGTATGGTATAAACTAGATCCATTATTGCTACACACCTATGACTCTCTAATAAACAAACTCTGCTTGAAGTAGCCTCACAAATTAAAATAATATAACCAGTGCTCAAATGCCTGCAAACACTGGAGAGGCACGGTGAAGCAGTTTCACTAACACGCAGGAGCATTATGCTTGGTCCTATTATACAGATGAGCCAGAGAGAAACTTCCCTGAAGATGCCTTCTCTTAAGCAATTGTAAACAAGTATAGTAGTATAAAATCAACAGTGTCCACGAGTAGCTGTTCTTTTGCTCTCACTCACTGAGGGTAGGAAGGGGAGCTACTCTGTGAATCCTGGCCTTGTAAACCATGTTTCAAATGTGACTAAGCACACTTGAATGGACTGTTACAGTACAGACAGCCCCTGATTTAAGACGGTTAAGATTTTTCAACATTACGATGGTATGAAAGTGATATTCATTCAGTAAAAACCATTCTCTGAATTTTGATCTCCTCCCAGGCTAGACATATGTGGTACAATACTTGCTTATGATGCTGAGACATGGCAGAGAGCCACAGCTCCCCAAGAGGCACATGATCATGAAGGTAAACAACTGACACTCTACAGTGTTCTGCGCTGCCAGCGATTTTTGGATATTGTGCTCTGAGCACGTTTAAAGTAGTCTAGGGAGAAGCCATGATGTTCAGCAGGTGAAGCTATGTGTTAAATGCATTTTCAACTTACAATGTTTTCAACTTATGCTGGGTTATCAGAATGTAATCCCTCTGTAAGAAGCATCTATACTGTTTTACATACAAAATGGAAATGTATCATAGCTATACTGTGTGTTTACTGTATTTCCCTAAACATATACATATCTGTATAGCAAACTCCAACATGTTTGAAAACTAATATTGAAAATAAAATATATTCACAGGTAAGAGACTACTGTTACTAGGTTGTCTTGCAGAAAAAGACTCCAGATACATCAACCACAGAGACTCTGGCCCTGGCTTCATTAAATCACCATTTCATTGTTTTGTGGCTTTTTTTTTTTTTAACTGTTTACTTGATATATAAAGAACCAAGAAATCCAAGCTAGAAACTGTACCTTAATATCCTGACCAAAACCTACTGGAAATCACTTCTGGGATGAAACGATACACAATAGTGGAGAGTGATTCTTATAATAAGATACATAAGCAGTATTAGATAACTTACTGGAGAAGAAAAAAATACATGAAGAAATCTCTTTAATCTGATCTCTCTGTTCACAGCATCCTTTTCACTTTTAGATGTTAAATAAAGCAACAGCTGCTTCACAAATCCACTATGCTGGATTTCAAATGATGAAACATCTGACTCTGAGACTATGCTACGGATTTCAACAAGGCACTCGGCTCCACCATCCACCTGCAAGAGTTAAGAACAGTATTTCTGGATTGATTTAAACAGCCCTTACTATATGCAATTTAAATTTCCCCAAATGTAATAAAAGACACTCGCAACACCTTGGGGTGAAGGGCATGGAATGTTCTTGGTAGATCTTTGGAAAACTAAGAAAAATATAACCTTATACACATATTCACAACATGTTAAATGTTTCATGATGAAAAACCAATGTCCATACTAACATAAAAAAGAAAAACTTTCACAATTCAACCAATGTAGTTCGATTTAAAAAAAAAATACAAATTAAGGAATAAAAAACTATAATATCAGAATGGAAAGATCAAACAAGGGTACAAGGTATAGCTTTAAATAAATTTAAAATACGAATAGAATTGATAATTTCTTGGAAAACTTGTACAACTCAAAGTACATCAAAAATGTAAAATGACGAAGAATCAGATGAAATGTAGAAGGCTTACTAAACCTCTATGCTCTCCAACTACTTTGAGAACCCAGGTGGAAAGGCGTTACAGGGAGTCCTATCAGCTCTAACACGGTAGTTAAAGAAGACTTAGAGAATAGGAGATGTGTTTGAAGGACATTTCTGAAGTCCCTCTGAAAGTCAAGGGACAAGTTAAATAAATGTCTTTAGATGCCAGAAGCACTAAAGATGTGCAGGACACGGTACCTGGAGGTTGAGTTGTTCAGTTGCAGCACAAAGTCTCTGAAGGACATTCAGTGCAGGGTTGCTTCCATCCATGTTCTCAGAACTGAAATAATGCTCAACAAATTTGTGTGCCTGCTCCTTAATCCAACCTTTAATTTTTTCTCTGCAAGGAGAAAAAAGGGGATATTGAAGTCTCAGTGTACACAGAAGACTTAAATTTATAACTTTTGATCAAAAGCAAATAGGTGCTACATTTATAACTTTCTGGTCTATGCTTATAGACTAATAAATTCAGGCTCCATATTAACCAAATTAAGTTTCCTTTTGAAATTGGGCTAAGATGTACCTAGAGAAATGCACAGGGTGCTTAAAATACATCTCACATTACTGCATGAAGAGTAAACGAAGTTCCAGCTTCTTGGGACTCTACAAGGTGACAGCTTCCTCATTATTCAGCTGAAAGTGACTTTGCATAACTGTTTTCTAAGGTAGAGACATAGCTACATTGTCCTTTGCTTGTGTTCCCTGGAGAGCTAAAGTAAAAAACTATAGACCAGAAACATGTACCTGTTAGGTGTATAATTAACTGTAACAACTGAGACTCAGCTGCCTAAATTACAAATTCTGATGGCTTCAAAAATATATTTGCTCTGTTATTTTATTTACTGAAATTCAGAACGACAACTAACCAAGCAAACAAAAGAGAGTCTGTTTTCCCAGTGATAGTTGATATTTTTAATTTCTTATTTCAGAGGAAGTAGTCCTTATTGGTATGCTACATCCAGAGCCAAAAACAAAACAAAACAAAACAAATTTTCAAGCATTTTAAAGATAACATTTTTAAAAGCCGTAAGTTGGCTTTTAAACTAGCAGTTTAGCTAGTAGTTTTCTAAGTTCCTAAAAAAGAGTCTGCTCTTAAGATCCTTAAGTTCCATTGTCAAGAGTAGAAAAAGGGTATCATCAAAGTGCGTGTGTACAGAAAAGGTCGGTTTTCCCTTGTCTAGAACAAAACTGCTGACTGAAATAATGCTCAGTTTTTCTAATCTGAGAACAGAACACGGAAACCCCCACCTCACCTATTATTGGATATGGTGTCCTTTGAGGCGGCCCTGGCAAGGCCACTAACTCCTGCAGTTCGCGCCGGCTCAATGTTGTTGCTGTTGGACTGTGCGCTTAACCTCCCCCACGTTTTTGGATTCAAGCTTGCCAGGAAAGAAGATTTAGGTGACTGAGTAGTGGTGGGGCTTTTAGCTATGAAAAGAGAATGACAGTTAAATCATTTTAGTATAACTGATGAAAACCAACTGAATTTTAAGACTCCCATTCTTAATACACAATTAATTAGCTGAAAGAACTAAGAACACTGGGTGTTCAGGAAGCTCAGGCATACTTTAAAGCTATCAGCAGTTTTACAGACAAATCTCTTAACTGCTACCATCTCCCCTTTACCTCTCACAGTTCATCACAATAATTACCTTGATTGTCTACTTTGTCATCATCTCTTGGAGGTGAATACTTTGGCCTTCGTGGCCCTCGTTTTGGCAGTCGTTTTCTCTTTAGGACGTCACTTAATCGACTATCACATGGAAAAATACGGGATAAGTTTAGCAATGACCACAATTTATTATCATCGCTCATTGAAAAACAAGCTAACATGGCAGAAACAATGAGTTAGAAAATACTGCCATAACAGGGCATCTTTCAGTTAGTTATTTCTGGGGCTGTACACCTCTAGAATGTGACTGGCGCAGAGGTGTACAGCCCCAGAAAAAGATCCGTTCCATTAGCTAGCTATCTGACTGCATTGAACTATTAAAAAATCAAACAGCATGATTAATGTGTGTTAAAATGTACATACGAAAAAGTACATTAAGTATATAATGAGAAGGATCAATATAAAAAAGAATTGTGCAATCACAAACTAGAAACATGCTAAATCTGAGTACCATTTTTTTCCCTAACCTAAATGACAAGTACATGATATTGACTGTAATATTACCAAAATATTTGCCAATATTACCCAAAGTAATTTCATGGTGAGCAATGGCAATGACATTCTAAATAAATGCATTTATAAATACTTTATCATTTTTTTAAATCCAAAATTACCTGTTTACGAACAAATCTAGCAAGGGATAGAATATAAGAAAGAGAACATGTGTCGCCTTCGTGTGTTACTTTCACTATTCTTAATAATACTAGAAAAAGTTTGAAATATCCAGATTCCTAGAATAACAAAGCTAGAAAAGATAAAAAAAGTTCTGATTCAGTTGGTCTGTTACTAAAATTAGAAAAATTGAAAATTTCTTCCAACATCTGCCATGTCTACTGAAAACACTTCGGGACGAGTGAATTTTTGAAGAATAAACGAATATGAGTAAATAATTCTCTTTACATTTAAAATCTTAACTTTTCATTTAAAATCACATTAAACTTTTCATTTAAAATCACATTAAAAGGGAATGGGACCACTTAAATTCTAAAAGTATTTTAAGAAAAAGATTCTTTCCTCTTTCTCTAAAATTATCAACTGTTAGAAACTATCATCAAGTATAATTCCTTAATTTAAGTGGCTCAGAAATACTGCAATTGTCTGAACTGCATTACATTTCACCAAGTACCTATGGTATCTCAGGCACTGTGCCTGTGCGGTATGGTAAAACCCTGCATAACTTAAGTTTACTGCAATAGCCAGGGGGAGGGAGTGGGGCTGGGCAGGAAGTAGAGAAGCAGGCAAGGCTTCCAGGAAAAATGGAAGACATATTCAACTTGAGAACAGGGAAGGGGGAGGGTCACCAGTATTCTCTAGGCCCAATCTCCTTAAACTGGGTCCATGACATGGGTACAACCTAAACTCAGCAGCTTCCTAAAATGACAACAACTGTGCAAAAAGTCCCAGTTTTTGCTCCAAGTCCCAGAAGTAGCAAAATTCATATTTAAGCCAGAAGGGACAACTGCCACCAGGTGGCAGTAAAAGCAGTTGTGATCCTGAGTTGGCTAGCTTCATAGGACAATGCTACCTTGCAATTTACAAGATTAAATTTTTAGACCCCACTTATATTATTTTACCAAAATCTACTTTTCAGCTTAAGATGAGTAAAGAAGGAGTATTATTAATTACCCTGAGCACATTCTGAATATGAAAAGTGAGTTTGGTTCATCATGCACCATTCATATAGCAATAAGTTTCTAACATCAAAGAAACAAAAACACTTTTAAAGTATGATTTGTTTCAACACAACAAAATGAAAACCAGGAGGATCTGGTAATGTCCTCAGTAGCAAAGTATAACAAAGGGATTAAAAACAGAAAAAGAGGTAGAAGAAGACAATTTTCTTTAAGTAAGACCTCCCATTATCCTTTATTAAGAGCAAAGTTCCCATTTGCCACTTAAAGATAAATTGGAAATCAGTCTTTTTCCTTTATATTCTAAAAATTTTAATTTTTAACATTTTCCAGTGCATCAATATCTGGATATTTCAGAGTTGGTACATCTGCTGCAATATGGCAAATAATTCAAGATTACAGAATTAGAAATGAGGGTTCAACCATACATTTGTAAAATAAGTGTGTGACACTGTAAGCCATTTAACTTCTGAGTCTTAGTTCCCTTTTATGTCAATGAAAATAACATGTATCTCTTATGGTTCCTGAACATGGCTCAAAACAGCAGGTTTGCAATAAATATTCATTGTTCTTCCTGTTTCCATTAAACATCTAACAAAATACAGATAAAAAAGTATAAAATGTGCACTGTCTCTTAATGTTTTACCATTTTATTCCCTGTGTGAGTCTCAGGTGCCAGGGTAGAGAGCAGAAAAAAATCACCACACAACTCTGACTCACCCTTGAGGGCTCAGATCTAAAGAATCATCTCTGCTGTGCTGCAAGCTGGGGGATCCCAAGTCGGCAGCGGCGTGAGTGGCAGCCGTGGCTGTCCCACTGCTGACAGACGTCGTGGACCCCAAGGATCCTGACCCATTCGTACACGCCTTTGGTGGACTTGTCAGCAAAGACTCCGATTCTGCTAAGTGTTTCACTTGATGCATTACACCTACATAGGAACAAAGATTTTTTTAAAAAAGAGTCAGTTTAATCAAGACCTTCCTGCCACTACAAAATCCCTAAGTGCTAATACTGATTTATAGGGAATGAATAAAAAATACCTGGCAAATGGAAAAAAAAATTAGGTGTCAGGGTTTTCAACTTGACTCCTTTCAGAATAGTAGTAGGCAAATTCAAAATTAAAGAAAGATATTTATACTGAATGTCTTCTTATATTCAAAACTCAATCACAAGAATTTTAATATGGTCACAAAAGTCCTACTAAAAATTCAAAATGCCCATTATAAAAACTATCATCAGAGGAAAACAGTGCACCTGTGGCTTGATAGCTACCAGGGGAGAAAAGAACTACAATCATTAGTTAACTTCAAATGTTACAATAAGGCAAGATCACAATAACACTGCTGCCAAAAGAGAGAACACCAGCCATGGAAGGGTAAAAAGAGAGATAAACAGTAACTTATGAGGCAGGGGCTCATAATGTGTCTGGGTTAGGAGCATAGGTGGATGTACATGGGAGATGGTCCAGGAACTATCGAACTGTATGCAAAGGTATCATGTCTCAGTGATGTGAGTGCATGTTCACACACTCACATTTTTTCTGGGGAAGGGTCTAAAGCTTTCCATCAAATTCTTTAGTAAAAAAAAAAAAAAAAAAAAAAAAAAAAAAAAAAAAAAAAAAAAAAAAAAAAAAAAAAAAAAAGCAAACTGCTAAAAAAAAAAAGATGTTGGGATGAATTCGAACTTCAGGCATTCATTCCACAAATATTATTTGTGGCAATCATAGGCTAGACTGTGTGTTGAGTACTTTGAATACAGCCACGGATAAGAAAAATGCACTCAGGGCACTACTGTCTAGTGGAAAAGATTCAAGAAATAAAGAGTAAACTGCTTATGAGAAGGAAAATACAATGCTGCTGGAGCATACAGTAATAAGATCTAAGGGAAGATAAGCTGCTCAGAGGTAAGTGACATATAAGCAAAACCTCAAAGAATAGTGGACCTAGCCAGATGCAAAGTATTAGAAGCCATCAACATTCCTCCATAGACTTCAAAATGTATACACTTTAGGGGTAGAAAATGCAAAATTAAAAAAATGAAAATCACTTTGAGAAAAAAGACTGATAGTGATAAACTTCCAAGTCAGAAAGGTGGAACAACTGAAAGCAAACAAGAAAAAATAGAATACCAAAAACGTAATACAGAATGCAAAATATAAGATAATCTACAGCTAAAAATAAAAACACAAACCAGTTGCTTATGTGAGCACAGAAAATGCCTACTTGTATATATACTTGGTTTGTTCATCATATTTACTATCTCTGGGAAATGAAGAGAGTCTGCCTTCTATTTTATATAAATACGTGGTGTTGGATTTTTTGGAAAACTTGTTGTTATTTGAAAAGAAATAATAAGAAACGATAATAAAGGGTGAAAACCTCTTCCCAAATGATTTAACATTATTACACTAGCATGTCTATTGTATTCTCAAGATGTGAAGAAACACGAATCCATTGTAAGAAAAGGGCTTCAAAAAAATAGAAAACAGATCGTAATGCAGAAAGAAGCAGGACTGTTGATAAGATGGGAGAGAAAGCTAAAGATTACTTGAGGGAAAAACAGTATTATTTCCTGTATCCTAAAAGACTAAAAAAAACCATGAAGAGATTTCGATTGGTAAGAAAGAAATTCTTTGAATATCTTGGCAGGTTTGAAAAGGATAAAACACCTGAATGAGTGAGTGACACAGCTTTATCTTTGAGATCCTCAAAAAGAGAAAAATATCACATCTCCTAGCCTGATTTCAACATTCACATTCCTCAAATCAGAGGACTAACTGCATTCTGAAGATCCCAAGCCTTAAATGATTCTGTTATCTATACAATGAAGTATAAAAACCCCTTTACAACTATTCTGATCTACTAATACAATTCACTGAGAAAGTCATCTCGAGGAATCTTTCTGGGCAGCTGTATGTAATCGATATAAAAAGAAAAGTCAATGATTGCTTCTGGCCCATAAATACTTAAATCACTGAAACTCACTAAGTGTTCATCAACTGACAGTAAATCACATAAGACCAGCATTAACAGATTTATAAAAGACACTATATGTACTTGAGTTATAAGCATGCAAATATCTTATATAAAGGGTGATAGTTTAATTATTCTACAGATTAAAACTATAATTCTCTTGAAATACTGTTTAGACTAAAAGATCAACCATTAATTATCACAAATGACGTTACCTTCTCTTCTGAAGTAAACACTAAAAATATCAGGTAACTTCTGCATTAAGATTTCTGCCATCTGAAGTGCTCCAACCACTATCTTCAGGTCTTGGCTTGATAGCATGGAAGCAATGTGACTAAAAAAAGAAAGCATTTTGTAAATAGAACATCTGTCTGAATTTGATCATTATTTTTGGCCATACTACTTTAAATTTGAGAACAAAATATTTTTAATCGTGAAAACAGTCCACTAAAACTAAAATGTCCAAAAGCTCAACTTTTGCATTTATTTTATTAGTGTACAAATATTTTTTTAACAAGACAACAAAATGCTCAAGAGACTCCAAATTGCTTTATGAATCCTTTTTTAAATAACATATTAAGGATTTCTGAAATTAGTTGCAGTGGCTTCAATATCTAAAATGTTTTACATGAACACACCTTGAAACGGCATGATTTTTCAGGACGTCCTTCAGAAGTTCGGCATCAGCAAAATAAATTATCCTAAGAATTGCTCTAAGGCACTTATGTCTGACCGCAGGTCCTGCTGAGGAACTATACACTTCATAAAGAACACCAAATAATGTCTTAATAAAAGACTTAGCCAGTTCCGGATCCTCTTTCATAAGCTGTGCTCGAGCATCATCCTTCTTTAACTCTGAATATCCACCTGTTACAAAAATAATGTACAATCCTAAAGTTACAGACTTCAGAAACAAAACAAACACTATAAAGCATTCAAACTGATGTAATTATTTAAAATGTTATAAAACAATTCCACTTATGTGTGTGGTCAACTGGGGCCTATAAAGATAACAACAAAGGGATCGTTAAGACAAAATTTAGCTAGCTAGAAAACCAGTCACCACTCTGGTCAGATGAAGAGAACCAGGCACCATCACTGGGCCTCTTATTTTACTAATTTATATTCAACAAAATATCGGGATTATTTCAGTATTAATCAGTTAAACCACTGGTAAGAAATAAACAGTTCAAGAAATGAACCAAGAATATTTAGTTAGAAAGTATGAAAAAACAAGATGATCTGTCACTTTGCTTAGCAGAAACAAGATGTGGGGGAAAGGTAACTGATAAAAAGTAAACTCTAGACCAGAGGTTGGCAAAAAAAAAAAATGGTCCAAACGCCCAATCTGGCCCATCACCTATTTTTGTAAATACATTTTATTGGAACACAACTACGTACATTTGTTTACATATTGTATATGACTGTTCTGGAGCTACAATAGCAGTGTTGGGTACAGGGACAGCATGACCCACAAGGCTTAAAATATTTACTATCTGGCCCCTTTCAGAAAGTGTGGCAACCCGTGCACACTAAGCTAGAGCTGCAAACGCAATGGACTAAATTCTTAAGGAGAGAAATGTCAGAAACTTAAAAATCATCTATTCCTCATTAGTTAAAGGAGAATTTTAGTGGAAAAGTTTAAAAATAAAAGGTTGAGAAGAACTAATCTGATGGGTGTGGGTAGATCCAAAGATAGAACTGAGATAATAAGATCAGATTTTAAAAAAAATCTGATAAGAGTCCAAGACACTACAAATCATTTAAAAAAAAAAAAGAAAGAACCACACACACACACACACACACACCATGAGGAAGATAACACTTAGTCAATATTGGCTCATCTGTCAAGTAAAGCACATAAAAATAACAATTACTATGATGCTACTGTCTTAAGCTTAATAAAGACACTCAACGAAACAATTACTATTGAAAATATCATTCATATGACAATACCTTTTTAACTTAAAAGGAGGTACTTACTAGTGTTAGTATTGGCTAAGGGGTTAGGTTTTCTCTGAATGGCACGTGCTGTTCCCGTGTCCTCATTGATTTGCTGCATAGAATTAAAATCAATAGTATAAACTCGTCCCAGAGTGGACAAGCTTATCTCATCCTCACCGACCTGATGGGCTGCCTGAGAGCAAAGAGAGAGAAACCTTGAATATAACCATGGAGAAATGTATACACTTAAGACACAGCGGGAACCCTCCATAAAAACCAACTTACATATTAATTTTATCAGGTTTTAGATGGTGAAGTAACAAAATATGGAAAATTTAATACTGTGGATGTAACAATACTCATTAATTAAATCATTTTCAGTTAAATACAAATATACACCACTGGACCTATCAGATCTCCTGAGACATAAATACAGGTAAAAATCTTGATGCAAGATCCAGTCACGTAGAATCACTGACATGAAGAAGATGCCACTGGGATTAAGGCTTTGCTGACAGAAAAAAAAAATCTGTTATCCATATATCTTGGTATCTAATTCTTAGGTTAAAATGTTATTTACATCATGAATTAATTCTAAGCAGCCCACCAAAATTCTCCTTGAAACAAAATGATCTTATAAAATTATCCTTAGGTTAAACAAAAAATATTTTACACTTAAATGATGTTCTAAGATTGTAAGAGACTCCAGTGGAACTAAGAGAACAGTCCCTAGAGGTTGCAGGCTTTACACAGAACATTTCTAGAATTAGACGCTTTGATTCACACTGTCTGCTGGATTTTAGTCAGCCAAAAGAAGTGACAAAATATTACTTATAACAATTCAAACTATGGAATTCCTAGGTTGAATAGAAGACAGGACTCCTAGGAAATACAAGAGTAATCTAACAGGAAAATGCAATTATTGGAAAAATGGTAAGAAGAACAACTTAGAGTTAGAGACCATGACCTGGTTATGCAGCAAGACTAACACTACACAAAGAACCTGTCCTAGGACACTGCTTCATAAAAGTTAGCTCTGAATGTAGATACTTGCCTAAGAATTTCCGATTTTATAACATAAATCAAAAGAATTCAAAAAATTCTTTTTTTAGAAACAAACTGATGGAAAACACCTTCAGAGAAGAATGTCTAAGTGTGATATTTTAAAAATTCAAATAGCACAGCCTGAAATCAGAAAGTATTCTGAGACTTACGGGGATCGCACACTGACAATATGAGGAAATGATGCATGGCATGTCAAATAATGCAGTTACCAATACTTCTTAAACTAGGGCAAATATTTTCCTGACCTGAGGCATTTCTGAAACATTTTGGTGCAAATTTAATATGGAAATATAAAAATAAGAATAAAATCACATATAAAACCTTCACAGAAAACCACTATAGATATTTTGGTGTATTATTTCCTTCCTATTATTTTTCTTTTCTCTTATTTTGCTGAGTTCCCAAAAGAGTCACATAATTTTCAATATTGTTTTCATGTACCATTACCCATTTTATGTCATTAAAATTTATCCCATTAATGTCTGCATTACATGACTCTGTGCATGTATCATAATTTATATTATCAATCACCTACAGCTAGATATTTACATTTCCACATTTTTGCTCTTAAAAGTATTAAGTTATTTGTATATAAATCTCTGCTTCTGAGAAATTTCTCCTGGACAGGAGGTAGAACAAACTTTTAGAAACAGAGAGCCTAACTCCTGCAATGTTTCCTTTCAGAGATGAGGAAACTGTGGAACAACGGACTTAAACTACTTGCTCCAAGTCAACCAGGCAGAGAGCAGCAGAAGCGGGACTAGCACATCATGTTTTCTGACCTGAACAGAAATGAGGACCTTGTTCTCAGGAGACAAAAGGGGAGAATCTTCAGTTAATTCAAAATCGAGCACATTTAGGTACCCATACCCACTGTCCCCACCCCATCCCTACACCCACTCTCTACCAAAATAGACACATTTAAACGGTACGATGAAACTACTACCTCAATGATCCGGCTGTCAATCCTGTTGTACGGATGCCAGAGGCCCCGGTCGTCACGCCACTGCCATATCGCACCATCGGTGTTCTGAGTGTTTCCCTTCTTCAGCATGGTATCCACTGCAAAAATGCCTTCTTTTGGTAAACATGGCATAAGTTCGCTGGGGAGGGGGGAAAGAATACAATTATTTTAAAAGTAGCTTCCAGAAATATTAATGTCAGGTCTCTAAAGTAAAATATCCTCTTATAAACCACATTTATAATTAGCTTAATCTTTACCAAATCAGAGATGTCAGTTCATACAGTTCTTGAGGACTTCGTGGGACAAGATCAATCTGTTCCTGACAACTTCCATTGGAGGCACCACACAGGAGGAAATGAAGCGTTTCTGCAATGTCTGTAAAACCAACAATGAAAAGCAAAAGCCTGTGAAACTACTTGTAATACCTAACTTAAAAGGCAACCATTCCTTAAGGGAAAAGAAAATCAGAACTATTTTCTTCTTCAGGAATATACTATCAAATTTAAAGTAAAAACAATAATTGACTGAATAAGCAACTAAAAACATGTATGAAGATTTTAACACTTTCTAAGGACTTCAGCTTGAAGCCTAACCTTCTAGCTACACACTTAATCACAAATCCACTTCTAAGGGTTCAGGAATCTTTCATTACTTTCCTTGTAGAGTAAGGAAATACATTTTAATCTTTGATTCAAGTATATTCATGTATTTGTCTTCAAATCAAATATACTGAAAATGTGTGGCCAATAGGATAAAACAAAGAAAATAAAAGCATCTAATTCTTACCATATTTTGTGATTAGGAAAAAGTCATTTCCTTACATTACATTAAGCATGTCAACTTAATATAAAATCATTAAAATATCGTGTTTTAGTTTCTACTGCTAGAAGAATTGGCATGAAAACCACTCTGATATACTGACAGTATGAGTGGAGGTAGCTGGCAGCCTCCACAGGTGTAGTCACCCTAACATCTACAACCAAAAGACAGGCTAGTTCTCTGGGTGTGTTGTGTGTTTGTATATATGCTATATATAAGGCAAAATATAAAGATTTAATTGAAATGTTTTGCCAGTTATCAATAAGATCTGTTGTCCAGGAAAGTATTCACCATCAATCTGGTTAGAGAGATATGAACAGTTAAATCTCTGCCTCATAAGAAATTAAAAAGTTTTTAATTTCTTTAAAAAGTAGTTTTATCAACTTTCCTAAGAAATGTGAATTATACGGCAATGATGCATTATTAAGATTCATTAATTTTTTTAACAAAAGATCAGAGGATGACAACAAAATGGAAAGAACCAGAAGAGGTTTGTGTTTCCTGCATATTAGAGGTTGTAGAACAGCCTCTATATTATGAATGCATGGCAAAATTCCTGGAAGACACAAAAGAGGTGAAAATATTCACTATATTACAAGCAAAAAGTCTAAAATGTTAAAACCAACAAAAGTTAGGCAGCAATTTCCCAAACCAGTATTTAGGGAAATTCTGTGCCACACAATAAGAAGAGACAGTTGGGTACTCAAACTTCAGGAAATGAATGATCGGCTAGGTAAAATGCAAAGGGCTCCTCCCTAGGGATTTTAATAAAGTGCACTATGATGACTACACACACACACACACACACACACACACACACACAGAGTCACAGTCACACCTTTCCCAAACTTATCTAGGTAGGGAGCACTTTGTTCACGGCACAAGCAAAAGTGTCCCTGGAATACCAAGTTTGGGAATGATCACATACTTTAAGAGGAACCTTATCAATAAATCACTTCAACAACACTGTTTTTCCACAAAATTCTGTGCCAGTGTGCTAATTCACAAATAATGCAACTAAAAATAAAACTAATTTCCTCAAAAAGTAATTTAAATTATATTACTCAATATAATTTAGTAAGTTAATAATTTATACTACTTAATATTTACACTACTTAATAATTAATAATAGGCAGTGGGACCAAAGGCTATTTTGTTAGTATCGTGATGATACTATTACTGACCCCAAGATAACATCTTCAGAAATCAAAATTATAGATATGAAATTATCCACAATTACAGGTGTTCTACACAAAAGTGATCAATATATTCTAATAGCAATAATCACATCATATATTTTCTGAAGCCTGCCGTCTTCAGACATTAACTTGTATTTGAAATCTAAGGTTTAAAAAGTAATTAATAGTTGATTGTAATAGCAGTGCAATAAAACTACTTCCTGCATGCTGGGTAAGGTTGGGAAGCACTTAGAAATACTAAAGAAGCAAAAATCAGAGACATTCACCTGTACAAAAAAGTTCTAAACTCCTAGATTTATTTGCCTGAATCGATGCCTTTTTGAGATAGCATTCTGGAATCAGATGAATTGCTAGAAAATCTAACATTATATCATTGGTACTATATAGAAGGCAATCATCTTGGGTCTTTAGCCCTACAATGACCAAGGGTAAAATTTTAATTACTGTATACTTTGAAAATTGTATGTAGGAAGCATTACTATTTTGTCCCAATGCAAATTTGTTATATATTAATATATTTTTCTTTCATTATTTTCCAGTACCTATGATGTTATTTAGCAATCTCTTCTATTTGCTTGACTTATATTGACATATTTAAATAGCCACTTTCCCTGCTTAAAGCAGAATAGCAGCACTTACTTTGCTTCATAAGTTGAACGGCTAAAGTTGGACAGTTGGAACACATCAGCGAAAACATGCGAACCACCATTATGAACATCCCGGAACTTAAAATTGGTGGAGTCACTACCAACAGTTGCTGAACGTTTGTAAGCAGATCTTTGGAGGCAACCTGCTGTAGCAAATTCTTCACAAACACAAGGAAAGAGAGAAAGTTATTTCATATTTAAGTAATTTAACAGCCTTATCAAAGTACCAGCAAAAGACCAAATGCTCACCTCCTCGTGTTGGAAGTTGTCCACGAGACGTGCAAAACAAAGGCAAGTGCTTTCTACCGACTTTTTGTCCTATTTTTTAATAAAGGAAAATAAAGTTTAGTAACAAAACATTTTTACTGTCAGATATCACTACCTCATCTTCTTCTGAACTCCAAATTTTTCAAGACTGACTAAATTGGATGGGAGCTCTGGAAATGCAATGAGTCTAAGCAAGGTACAGTCAACACCATGGTTTCAAAGTAAAGAGAATCATACTGATAAGAACCTTTCTTCCTCATTAAGGCCCCAACAGATAAAAGCAAAAACATAGAAAAAATAAAAATTTTGTACTTCTATAATTTCAATACCTAAAGAATTACAATAACGGAAAACATCCTATCATCTTAAAAAACATTCCCAGTAGAAATGTTTAAAACATGCATAAACTGAAGTTTGAAAATAGTTAAATATGTGTGTAAACCAGAGGTTTACTGATTAATGTGAAAAAGAATGTATAGATTTGCTACAGTTACCATGAAAACAATCTGGAAACACTCTTATAGCAGCTTCACTGAGAAAACATTTTAAATAATTCACATAAGAACAAAATGAACAATTTAATGGCTTAAGCATGCTGACAGGCCTTTTTTCTTAATTAAAAAATGGGCTTCAGATGTGATAAATAGACGTCCTTGTGTAAAACTGAGAATTCTGGTACTGCAGAAACTCTACAATTTCACTGTCACTACTTAAGTCTAGAAAGAGTGCTACAATAAAAGCGGCCAACTATTTAACTTCCGATTCTCATGCTTTCTTTACCTTCCCAAAATTAGATACTGAAATCACAGCTAACTAGAGAACTAGTTCTAGTCCCCAAAAAAAGGTTATCTCAACCTAATAAAGTTTTTTAATTAAATAAATGGCATGATTTGTGTCTTGATCACCTTAGAAGCAAAATACTCCAGTGATTCATTATTAATCACTTATCTATCTTACATAAATCCCTTACTTACTTAACATGTTTTATGTGCCTGCCAGTCCCAAGATTTTAAGCACACTTTGTTAAGGGTGATTTAAAAGCCAGATTTCTTAAAAAAACAACTCTTTGGCAATAACACTTGAAAACATTAATTTATATTAAAAGAAGATTCAGTTTCCCTACAACCTTGAAGCTTATCTCACAATCTGTGCCGCACCCCAACTTCTGTTAGCCCTGCTTCACGAGGTCCACTGATTCTAGCTCCTAAATGATTGCCCCTGCCTTCCTCCAACTGCAGACAGCTGCAGTCTACATGTTTCATTTTATTTCCTTTTGAGACACTCCTGTCTCCCGATCTTAACCCATATCTTCCTAGTTTTGTCGGCCTAATTCTATTTCTTTCTGAAAAGGATCTTTTCAAAAGGAATTTCTGAACATATCACATAGGAAACACTCAATTATTTTTTCTAAAATACCAAATTCATCCCTTAAAGTAAAAATAGTTGAAGATAACGAACATGTGAAATATTGTTCATTTGGGTAAATTTACCGAATTTTATAAAATAACCTAATATGGTACATGACTAGGTAACATTAGAAAAACATGGATCAAAACATTTCCAATTTATCCATCCAGTTAGAACATTTAAAACCCTAGTTAAAACTGGCATTATAAAAACGTAATAAAAATGTTTATGACACATAGAATAGGTTCATGTTTTACCTGGTGGGTTAGCCTTTGGGTAAGCAATGGGAGGGAATCTGCCACAAAATGAAATTCATCTGGAGTGATACTCTGGCAGCAATTGGCTGCAATTGCCAGTGCATTTCTTTGGGCATTTATGCTGAAGAACTCAAGATACAGCAAGCAGTCTGCCAAACCACCCTAAAATACAGAAAACTGTTAAAGTGAAGAAACACCTTCTTATCGGCAATTTTTTTAAAAAGCCTACTAAAAAGTCTAGCACATCGCTTTGGAAACATCATGTGTGCCTTACTGAGACCACAATCTAGGAGCTGGTACAATGTGAATCTAAAATCCAATACTGAATGAAATACGGTCCTTCGGTAACAACACTCACCGCTTGTAGAATGGCTTTGCTGTGCCTACGTGATAACATCTCCAAGGCAGTCAAGGCCTGCTCTGCCACATCAATGCACTGAATAACTTGCAGCTGGGAACATATTAACAGGTAACCTGAGGTTATCATTCAAGTACTTTTCTAGTCGCGTATCGTCTACATGACAAACCACAATATTTTCTCTAATTTCCATCAATCTACGCCTCTAACGTGAAAACCACTGAAGGAAACCAGTCATTCATGAGCCTAAGCAATAACATACAGCTGGTATACCTTCCAACTATTTTAATGTTTTAAGATACTGAAAAAATGTTTTATATAGAGAATAAGCAAAATCCAATTATGTAACTTTAAAAGTCCATATTTAAAATAAACAAGTTGTTTTATATAACATTATTTTAAAAATCAAGTTTTAAACTTTATACTATATTCCAAGGTTATCAGATAATGCAGATTTTATTGTGCATGAAAAAGGAAAATGCCCTTAAGATGGACCAAAATCACAACCTACCACAGACAATTAAGAAAAAATTTCCTATCTCCACTGACTCACTTCATGATCTTGAGCAAGGTATTTTGTCTCAGCCTTCTTAGCTGTAAAATGAGGGTATAAATAACTATAACCTCACTGCGATGTTTTCTAGAAATAGTAAAACTAGTTTCAATCCAATACTTTGAAGTTCTCTGAAAGATTTTATACTAATATGCTAATTGTTATTACTAAAATTATAAAACTGGGTTGATTTTATAAATGCTTAATTAGCATAAACTTTAAACTACTGCTCTAAAATATTTTTATGGAATCTTGACTAAAAATGTTAGATAATGAATGCTAAAAACTATCTTTTGATGTGATATACTACTTTAGAATTCAAAAGTCAGGAGTTCGAGCTTAATCTCCCACCCCTGCTTTTGAAAAAGTTGTGCAAAAGTAGGATTACCTTTTCTAAAAAGACAGGAATTGCATCTACTACCACCGCAGATGACCGAGGGAGTGCTTCCATCATGTATGTTAAGGCTCGACAAGCATGGTTCATCTAGAAAACACAAAGGCACTTGTATTCAATAAAAAGCTCAAAATACAAATTCAGAGTGTTTTTAAAAATACAGAATATACTTACGATATCGAAATTATGCTCCATCTGCAGTAATGTTATCTGTTAAAAAAGATTACAATAAAGTATAAGAAGCTGTCTATAAAGTTCTAAGAAATATTGCTTCCTCTACTTCAACTGAAATGAAAAGTATTTTTTAAGATTTTTATCATATGAAAATAATATCCAGTTAAAACTCTAGCATGCATACACAAGAAATGATTACGTGTAGGATGGCATGACTCACATACTATAGCATTGACTTGGTAATTTTGCTGAATAACTATCATGATCCAGGCCAGAGATAAAATTTTCCTATTGCTTACAACAGACCCTTGTGGTACCTCTACCCACCCCTGCCCTTCAGAATCTGCTCATTAACATGTCGCTGAGGTGTCAATAAATATTCAATATATAAATAAATAGAGCAGCAATGAACTGACATCTGTTAACAACTGTCAATACAGATTCAAATCCATAGCTTAAACTCTTTTAACTAAGCATCTCTAAAAGATGGGCTAAGGATCATTTAACTCAGCTGTAAAATACACAGTAGTACAGAATTTAAACATATTGATAATTATCAGAAACTAATTATGCACAAATTAAAACTCATCTTAATTTAATCTACAAACACATGACTGCCTATAAATTAATTTGATCTGTTTTGTTTTGTTTAAAGTTTCTCTTATAGAAAGACTTTAAGCAGATTTCAACGAAGTTTTTCAAAGGAGAAAATGCAAAACTGCTTGGTGTATACACTCCATCCCCTGAAGAGGCCAAAAAATTTCCTACTTGAAGAAGAGGCATTCACTGTTTTGTAGTTCAATGGAAAAGTTTTAAATGCTTTGAATTTAAGCTATAAATACTTTTGAATTAAATATGTAAGTACAATAACAGACCTCATTCTAATACAATGATCATTTAAAATGAATGTTTTCTTGGCTCTGAATTATGCTGGGCACAGTATGTATGTATGTATGTATGTACGTACATACACACACACCACCTTCAAAGGTCCTGATAATACTTTTTGTTAAAACACATACACACACCCCATTTCAGGGCTGAATAGCACTTTGTCTTCAAATCATAGTCAGTCACTTATAACATCTACTCTAAACTGAAACGGGTTGTCGTGTTAACATAAAAGGTAAAAAGTTTTCTAGTTCTTAAGATGGAATAAACCTTATAAGGCTATGTTTGGAAAGGATTGCTGTAAATAGATTCCTTTTCACTCAAAATGACTAATGTCATACAAGTGTATGGTAATGGGTAGATATATATTCACAATATTTGACTGTGATGAAAGATAAATCTGGACCACTCATTAACAAGTCATTATTAAACAGCATGAGCCAACTCACGCAGATCTAGTGAGCACTTAAATCTAATCAACAATCAACAAATTAAGTAAATTAGATTATGTGTCAATGTTTCTGCCTAGGTTTAATAGCTTCTTTATTTAACTAATAAAAATTGCATTAACAGCAGATAGTATAGGGTAAACCTAGTTCTTTGTTGCTATTTTTTAATAAATAACAATAAAACAAGTAAGTTTAATTTGGGTAACAGAAGCCAGCTATGAGAGAAATCTGTAATTTGAACATGAATATTAGCATAACCCAAACATAAAAGTGCAAAGGTTAACAGTGCTTTCATGAAACATCCGGAAATCGACATTCAAGCCTTTACTAGAGTGGAACTGTGAGATTTAAGAGCCAGCGTTCATTATCCGAAGGCTTGAGCTGTACAACAGGTGAGGAAAATGGTTGGATCGTAATCACCCCCTGCCAGAGCCCAAACATTCAACAACTAATAAAATAAAGACTGTCACCTTGTATTTGACTACTTTCAACTACTTTCTTAACAGCTTTCTCTGTAATTTGATGTGATCAAATGAGACAATCTGATATACCAACCATAATTTCATTTTTGTTAATTTTACTGAATATGTAAACAAAGACTTAACACGGTATTTCTTTTTAACTCCCAAGGTAAAATATGCTATAAATGTATTCATGTTTATGTTAGTCTTCTGTTAGTATTCCATTCAAACTTAAATTTTAAATCTTAAATTATAGTCAATTTCTTTAATCTTGCACTAAGAAAATTACCAAAAGCCACTATTTAAAAGACATACTATGCTTAAGGGCCTATCCCTGGGTAATGGCAATTTCTCTATCCATTGTTTCACACTAAAATACTTGTGCAGTTAGGATGTTAACAAATTCTAAATATCAACTACAATTGTGTGAGAAAATCATTAAAATGTTTTTAAAATTGTATTTCTATTCTGGGTATTGTTATTGCCTTTCTTTTCTTTTGTTTTTGCGTAACATAAAACCTTTTAAGCTGGAAGTACTCGTGTGGTACTCCGGCTTGGTGACTGCCATGCACGTAATTATCAAACATGAAACCTGTATGGTCCACAAAGACAACCCACAAGTGAGCTGCTTATTATAGCTCCACGTATCACAAGGTTAAAAGAGAAACCATGTAAATTTTGGCACAGTAAGTCAAGATATTGCACCTAAAGAAGTCAATAATTAAAATTTTTTAACAATTTAAAATTCAAAACGAGTCATTTAAGTATCAAAGGTGAAGTAACTATTCATCACAAAATTAAGAAAATTTATTCATTTATCATTAGCAGTAACATCTATATTCATGAAACAAAAGCACTAAATTACACTCTGCTTCTTCTTAGTTCTATCATGTTTTAAAAATTCATAGTGACAAAAATCATGCTTTCAAATAAACTTATCAGCAGCATTCAGAGGACAACTAAGGTAAAATGAGGGTAAAGCTCCCTCCATCTTACCAAAGCTGGGACGACACTCTTGACAGGAAACCCTCCCAGTGTCTCCTCATTTCCCATGACCAGTAACTGACACATTTCAATAACTGCCTGGAGCTGCTGACTTTCGTCACTTGCTTGTAGTCCTTGTAGAAGCTGCTGGGCCTTAGAACCTTCATGGGGGGAAAGAAATCATTACTTGTAAACAATTAAGAAAACTGTGACTAGGTATAAGCTGCGACTGTACACAGTAGCTTGTTGCTTATCTTTTTTGGATTCCAATTAAAGACTTATCAAAGTGATCACTTCGTAAGGTATATAAATGTCTAATCACTATGCTGTATACCTGAAACTAATATAATTCTGTCAGTGGTAATTTAAAATAATTTTTTAATAAAATAAAAAAATTTTTAAGACAGGCTGCTAATAATTAAAGAGAACTAAATTAGTTGGGTTTACTCTGCCTTAAAGTAATCTGTTATTTATATATTTTTGTCTTCTAAGTTTTATCTATTTAAATGAGATAAGCTGATGTTTAATGGCAAAAACAAAAAATAATACCCATAAACTACTGTAAATTGTTACCTTTAACATACCTGCTTTAAAAAATATACAGCAAGCAAAAGCTTTCTGCAAAAATAAAAACCTGTTAAACAATGATGCCCAGACTTCAGAGACAATGTTATACATTTCTAAAGACCTACATCAGAATAAATGGAACCTTAAGTAACAGTTAAAGAGCAAGGAGATGAAAACAAACAGCATTGGAAAGAAGTATTTTCTAAAAATAGCAAAAGAGGAGCCTTTCATTTCATTTGCAGATGCTGCCACATTAGAGTCCTTTAGAGAAGTACTTTTAAGGCTCAATTCCAATGTCCAAACAATTGAAAAACGCTAAAACTCAACTACCACAGGGAAATAAGTTGCTGATAAACTGAAAAATAAAGTCTCCAAATGTTTCAAATTTTCAGTGAACCTTTGTACGTATGTGGAATTCATATGAAAACCAAAGGCTTTTATTAAAATTAAGCTTCAGCGTCTTCCCGGAGGGCATAAATCTTTCAAAGGGACACAGGTGATCCTCAGATTTGTTTTCTCTATCTATTATTTAAGACCATGGATAACCGCATAGCTATCAATCACTGTCTTTCTATCTTAGTATAATTAAGAGTCCAACTACAAATATATTGCAAGAAAGTCAAGTTTAAAGAGATAACATCTTTAAATTTTCAAACTAGTATCAGTTCCAGTTTGAGCACACTTATTTCTGCGTTGAAATGATGTGGAGGGAAAATGAAGGGAGAGTTAACTAGTGAAAAATAATCCTCAGTTGCTTCTTGACTCATTTTTAAAGAAAGAAATAGTTCGTATAAAGTATGCCTTAATAGTACAACCAGCTAAAATGAAAAGAACTGACACATGCTATTGGATATCTTATAAACAGAGGCTGGCAATTTCTAAAGACATTGATTCTGTTGGCATGATCAAAATCATCAACACCAATGTTCCTTAAAAGACTTTAAGCCAAACTGAAAATGACATCAATAGCCAAAGCCATAACTTATTCTCTGCTATATGAAGAGAAATCAGCTACTAAATCAATTTTGGTTTTAGAAGCATATTCTACTCTTAAAAATTATCGACGGGTCCCAAAGTATTTTTGTTTATACGGTTTGTATCTACTAATATGTATTAAATGTTTGAAACTAAAAGAAAAAATTTTAAATTTTTTCTCTTTATTCATACAAATAAAAATTTTGTAAAAAGCAATCATATTTCCAACCCCCCGCCCCCAAAAAATTTTGGTGATGGTAAGCATTAGTTTTTTGTTGCAAATCATTTTAATGTCAGGCTTAATAAAAAACAGCCATATGCTCTCCTCTGCTTCTACTCTGTGACAAATGTTCTCTGAGATCACTAAAGTATGTGAAAAAATGGGCCCTACTTTGTCACAAAGATTAAAAAGACATAAATTTATTAGTAAAGGCAAGAAAATCAATAACTTGTTTAGCAAGGACATTCTTCTGTAAAAATGGAATTATTATTACTAGAAGCATGAGGCACTGAAAAATATGACTACTTAGTATAGTTCAGTATCATCGCTTCGATTATTAACATACCAGTTTTATTCACACCACAGCTTTTACACTACCGGTTCAAACATGACAAAGCGAAATTAATTATTACTAGTTTTAACCTTATAGATTAAATGTAAAGGTCTCAGGAATCCCCCAGGAGTCCACCAATCACACTTTGAGGAACTATTATCACAAATCAAAAGTTAACTGGCAAACATTTTCTGTAAGGCCATATCCAGCCTCTTTCTAGTTTTTACACTTGTAAACTAAAAATGATTTTCGCATTTTTTAAATAGCTGAAAATTTTTTCAGAGTAATAATTTGTGACATGTGAAATTAAATGAAATATAAATGTCAGTGTCCATAAATAAAGTTTTATTGGAATACAGCCATGATTATCTGTTTGGGTACTGTCTGCATCTGCTTCATGCCACAGTGCCAGGGATGAATAGTTGCATCAGAGACTGTATGGTCTATGAAGTCCAAGATATTTACTATCTGGCCTTTAAAAGAAAATACAAGCAAAACTGACGAAATGAGTAAGAAAGTAAAGAATTTCAACAGAGAACTGAAATCCATAATAAAAAATCA